>PVLC010003279.1:0-50000 GCA_004027655.1 Graphiurus murinus | reverse complement strand
GACTTAAGAGATAAAGAAGATATAACTAACAGTAGTGACATATAAGTTTAAATTAAAATAATCCAAGATCCAGACAGAAGTCAAGATTACAAATTAATATTAGATTTAATAAGTTAAGGATACATGCAACAATTACTATAGTAATTAATGAATGCAAAGAATAGATAAATTCCATGTTAGTAGAGCAGAATGTAGACTTTTAAAAAATACTAGAAAAAATAAAGCAAAAATAGAAAATTATCATAGGCAGGTGAGTCAAATAATCTAAGGTAACATAGGAGTTATAAATTAAATATATGTCATTTATTAATTGTAAGTACATTAAATGCTATAATTATGAGAAAAATGTTTTTAAGTTTTGAATAATAAAACTGAAATGAGTACTATTATAAGTGATAAAAATTCTAACAACATTAGTAAAGAAAAAGAATGAAAAAATGCCATACGAATTTAATTTTTAAAATTAATTAATTTTTAAAATTAATTGGCCTATAGTATGTATAGTGATAAAAACTATTACATGAGATCATGATATGATAGACATTATTAAGAAAATGAGAGGATCCTAAATATTAAAAAAGTATAAGGCAAAATTTGTAAGTTCATAAATATAATGAGAGATTTTAATACTGTTCTTAGGAACTTGATAGAAAAGCAAACAAATATCAGTGAAAATAGACAATGATAGAAAAGACTCTATAGCCAGGTGTATTATGAATGCTTGAATTTCAACAAGGTTGCACAGTGGAACAATAGAAAAACAGCAGCCTTTTCAGTAGCAGGGGCTAGACTGTTGAACAGACATGTGGGGAAAAGTGGATTTGAATGCTATCTAATGCCACCCCCCCCAGACACCCCCTCACACACAAAATCAGTATCTAGGTAGATCTGCAACCTAACCATGATTGATAAAACAATAAAATTATAAGAAGTTAATATAGAAGACTTTATTTACCAGCATAAGTCAGGGCACATCTTCTTAAATAAGATACAAGTTGTGATAAGGAAAAAATATTAAATTATATTACAGTAAAATTAAAAATTTGCTTATCAAGATAGTACTAAAGACAAGTTCAGGACTAGTCAGTAAATTTCTAACACATGTAAGTGACAAAAGGAATCAAACCTAGAAAATTATGTAAATGAATGAGGAAAGGACAAACAGGATTTTGGCAAAAGATCTTAACAAGCAATTCAAAAAGAGAGTACTCAAATAGCTGATAAACATAATAAAAAGTGCTCCTACTACTTTATGATGAGGTAAATAAAGTAAAATCTAAAATGAAATACCATGGTATAGTGTCTCAGACAACATTCTCACTGATATAATCCAAAACAAGTGACTGCACAACTTAGAGGAAGGAAGATTTATTTGCTCAGTTTTTGGAAATTTAGAGTTTCGGTCCGTGTCAGGAGGATGTGCAGAGATCAGGACATGGCAGTGGGAAGCAGAGAGAGGGATAGTGCCAGCCTCAGCTCTCACATTGTGGCAACTTTAAGGAGAGAGGAAAAGAGGGGGAACCACATGTTGTCCCCAAGGTCACATACCAGGGACCCTTAATTAGCAACCAAGCTGCACCTTGTTTCTGTGATGACTGGGAGGACATTCCAAATCTAAGCCCTTATACTCCACACCCGATCCTTAGACCTCATGACTACCTCACTATGTAAAATGCATTTAGTCCATCTCCAAGAGTTCCTGAAGTCTTCATAGTTCCAGTATTATTCAAAAGTTCAAAGTCTCCTTTGAGACTAAAGGTAAATTCTTTGCTATGACCCTCTGTAAAGACTAAAAGCAAGTTATATACATTCAATGTGCATTGGCACAGAGTAAACATTTATATTCCAAAAGAGAGAAATAGGGTCATAGAAAAAAGGAATGGAACCAAAACAATATTCAAATCCTGCAGGCAAACATTTGATCCTACAGCTCCACTTCTGGCATGCAGGGTGCATGATGGTGAGGTGTGACTTACTAGGGGCCTTGTAAGTCCTACCTCTATGGCCTGATTGATTGTAATGGGTGGCATACTGGCTCTTCTATCCTGTCTCCATGGCTCACAGCTTGCAGCCTTTCTTTGCGGTTGTTTAACACTTCTGTCACCTATAAATCTCAGGGGTTTTCCGTGCAACATTGGCTTCACCCTCACAGTTTCATAAATTTCCCTACTTGGACCAGGTTTTCTGGTCCTGCCCCACACTGCCTGGCTTCCCAAACCTTCCTTTGAAATCTGAAGGGAAACCTCCATGACTCCCCCCTTTTTTTTCAGCAAAGCCAGCATTACTTGAGTGCTGAAATTGACTTCGATTCATGCTGTCACTGGCCCTGCCTCCATCATGGTAACTATTGACCCCACTTTCATCATGGTCCCTGCTTCCTCCTTCCTTTCAACCATCTGACTTTCTTCTGCAACATCAACTCTCTGGGCCCCAGTTTTATACGTGCCTTTCAGGCCAAATTACAAATCTTTAAAATATCTGTGCTGTACCTTCAGCTCCTGAAATTTGGTGTACATTTCACTGAATGTAAACACTAATATCCATAATGCAGTTGGATATTTTGCTGTTTTGAGATTTCCTCTGCCAGCTTAATCAGTCCATCATTTTTAAATTAGGCCTCAGGCAAAGTTTCAGATCATGGGTAAAATGCCAATAAATTATTTGGTAGAATATAACGTGTGGCCTCTACTCCTTTTTCCTATAGGATCTTCTTTGCTTCTCAAATCTTCTGAACAGTCTCTACCATCCTCCTTTCTATCTACCTCCTGGTCCTTCCAATTTCCTCTCACAAACCAGTTCCAAAAACCCACAATCCACATGGTCAAAAATGTCAGCAATCCCATTCCTCTGGTACCAATTTCTATGTCAGTCAATATTCTTGCTGCTATAAACCAAAACAACTGACCACATGCAACTTAGAGAAAGAAACATTTATTTGCTCACAAATTTGGGGAAATTTAGAGGTTCAGTTTATGTCAGAAGGATGTGCAGAGCTCAGGATATAGCAGTAGGGAAGTGGTGAGAGAGTGAGAGAGAGCACAAAGCTCCATTCTCACATTGTGATGGACCTAAGCAGACAGAGAGAGAGAGAGAGAGAGAGAGAGAGAAGAGGGAGGAGGTAACCACATTTAGTCCCCAAGGCCACACCCCCAGGATCCTCCCCTTAGAATCAAAGCCCCACTTCCAACATTGCTACCTTGTTTATGTAAGAGCTAGGGGCACATTCTTAAGTCAAATCATTACATATAATTACCCAAATAACTAAAATTAAAAATCTGGTCTAGGAATTAGAGCACAGGAAGAATAATTTTAAATTGAAAGAACTGCATGTGAGGAAGTAAATTTGAAGTTTGAAAAACTTTTATAGAAACTACTACAGTTTATTATACACCATGACCTAACACTCCAACTGCCAGGTATATATCAAACAGAGTTATATATGTTGTGCACCAAGAGGCATTGGCAAGAATGTATATAGTAGAATTGTTAAGGCAATAAATGGAGAACCATCAAACCAGCTATTAACAATAAATGCATTGTCATGTATTCTAGATACAAATTTTGTGGTTTGTAGACAGTTTAATACTTTAACATGAAACATTATAGGTATATGCTAAAAAAGAAAAATCTCACATCATAATGTTGCATAAAATATAAGAAAGAATATATATTTTATTCAAATTATTTAAGTTCAAAAATTTAAACTACATTATTTGTAGACTTATGCTCAAATTATGAACAAAAGCAAAGAAAATTTTGTTTATTCTATCTTAATAAAGGAAGTGATCAAAAGGTAAGGGTTTTCTGAGGTGAGTCAGCTACTAATTAAAGTTCTATTTCTAGACATGGGTGTTGGTGAAATGGCTTTGCTTTGTGATATATCAAGATGTGCATTTTTCTGTACACTTACTCATGTTCATATTATATTTTACAGTTAATAAGGTTACCATGAAAAAATAATTAATAGGGTATGAGAGCATAGTACATTCAGTTGGGAGACTATTGCGGTCTTCCATATTGAAAGTGTCAGCACTCATGAGAGAATGATTTTACTAGTCAAATAAAGGACAGGTTAAAATAGTCATTAAAAAGAAGAAATTACATAAAGCTAGGATACATACTATTAATATCACAAGTAGAGGAAGATGTAGAATCATGGATTTAATTTTTTTTTCTATCACATATTGTTAATGAAAAGTGTTTGAAAATTAATATGTGTGGCAGAGTCAGATATGTAAATAGAGATTTAAAAGTATATATGGCCAAACGTAGGAATTGACAGAATTTAAGAATTCAATTAATGTCTTTATTTCTTTTTTCAACCTACTTCTCCTAATAGAATTATCTTACAATGTAAAAGGACATGATTCTGTTCCTCATCACTTGAAGATTAGTAAAATGTTTAAAAAACAAAAATTATATAGAACAGGAATATATCCAAGATGATTTTTGGAAGCTGCATTTTAACTAGACTTTCCATGTTTGTGTACTCATAAATGTCATTAATAATTATGTTGAAAGAAACATTCAAATTCTTCTTTTAGAAAACAGTGAAAATAAAACATGGTTTTATATAACTACAACTCTGAGGAGCATTCAAGGCACTCGATTCTTAAATGTTTCTATATGGCTATCACTTAGCAATCTTGTCTTCCTCCAGGCATCTACACTTATTATAACATTTATCATCATCAGAAGTAGAGACTCAGGCCATATCAGGAGCCAAATGTACATCAGGAGCCAGATACATTGCAGATAAGGTAGAACCCTTTCTTATCCCTATCCCCACAGAATACAGGGGAGACATTTTTAAATGAGAAACTTGAAATTTTTAAGATTTTCTCTCTCATTACTTTTTAGAATCAGTTTTCAGTTGGGTTTTTTGGCATGCCATAAAACCAGTAGAGATTATTTTGGAATACAAAGAAAATATATGGTGTAATTTAGCCTGACTTGTTCCAAAATGTTACAAAAAGTGCAAAAAGAGGATCCTTTAAACAAATCTGCTTGCCAGTCTAAAGAGACACTATAAGAGAGCAGAAGAAGCCCTAGATAGGAATAAAGAGCTTTGCTTGCCCAGCCTGTCTGTAGTCTTCCTACAATCTAAAAGAGATGGGAATTGGCTGTATGCATGGCTAAACAGACAGCAGATTAGAAAAAAAATAGCAATTTTGTATTTCCTTATGCAAACATACATGTGAATTTGAACCTTAAAGTTTTTAATTAAGAATTAATACATAGAAACTAAAGAAATGTAGGCTTGTGGTAATTTACTAGTAAGTACATATTTTTACTCATTTTCTCTAACATGTTTTTAATGGCATCATTGCTCTCATTGGGGAATTATGATTACAGTACCATAAAAAATAAAGCAATGAATAAATGTATTATTGTAACTGTGCAGTTCAATAAGGTAGCCACTAATCATGTGTGACTATTCAAATTATCTAAAATCTACTAAAATTTAAAAATAATTTCCTCAAAAACGTACTCACATTTCAAATGCTAGATATTTACATGTGCACAGTAGCTACTGAACTGGACAATGGGAAGGTCTATCATCTCAGAAAATTCTGTTTAATGGTCATCTGTTAGTAATATGTTAAAGTAAAACAATTTCTTTAGCTAATTTAGACCTTAAAAATCTTCCTTTTTCCACACACCAAGATTTGAGTAATTTCTTAAAAATTATTTAGGTGTTTTATGATGTTATTTAGGGTTCAGTGTGGCTGCTAAAAACCAACAACAACAACAAAAAACAAACCAATAAAAAACACCGGCTCAAGTGAGAGGTGAATATATAACTCTTCTGAAAGTAGTCCAGGTGTTATTCTGCCTCATGACATGAGTTTATCCAGGCCTCGGCTAGCCTGCTGCTTGGCCAACTTTCGCATGCAAATTCTAACTCAGGTTCTGTGATGGCTGTTCCAAATCTCACCATCATGTCCGTATTCCAGAAAATTAGCAATAGGGAAAGAAATGGAAAAGCCTGCTCCTTTCCCTTAAGCAGATAAATCTGAAATTGCATACACTGCTTCCTTTCACATTTCACTTTATAAGGTACCAAGAGAAGTAATATTCAGCTTGGTGTCTTAGTCTATTTTTTGTTGCTATAAAAGTATACTAGACCTGATGGTTCTTAAAGAATACAAGTTTATTTGGCTTATGGTTCTGGAGGACAGGAGGTCCAAGAGCATGGTGCATGCATCTACTCAGCATCTGGTGAAGGTCTTCTTGCTATATCATAACATGTCAATGAACATCACGTAACAGGACAGAGCAAGTGTCTCTCTTCACAAATGTCATGTGAATCTCACTCTCATGACTTCATTAAATCCTAAGTACCACTTCCAAAAGTCCCCACATCCAAATATCTTTAACACTATGATTGGAGATTGAGTTTCCAAAACATGAACTTTTAGGAGGACATATTTAAACCACAGCATCTGTATGCCTCACTAAAATATATATTTTTGAAGAAGGTAGGATGAATTGATATTGTTAATGTATCTAGCAATCTCTCATATACACATGCACATTTTATATTATCTTATACATATAATTGAGTTTTCTTGCTTCTCTATAGCTATGTGTAGAGATGATGAAAATTTTGATTGCAAACATTCATAACATTAAACAAGATGTTTGTATTATCACCTGATATTTATAGTAGAGTTATTATTATCAGTTTCCATTTCCATAACTCCATAGTGAATCATCCCTATAACAAAACAAAACAAAAAAAATAATAGAAATTCATTCCCATTCAGCAAAACAGTTTGAAGAAACAAAATGTTAATTTAAAACTATCTTATGGTTGAACGATTTTATCAGTTTTTGATGAGCACCAAAATCTACTGTATGCCATCTAATCACCTGTGTATGAAAGCTATTTTAAGTAGAAATTTATTCCTACTTGAGTCATAAAATGGAATGTTATACTTAAAATTTTGCACAGAACAGCATATAGTAAGCATGAATTAAGGATTGTTTTACATAGTATTTAATAAGACTTCTTAAATAAAACAGGGCATTTTATATGTAAATCACTCTATTCACTGAATAAAAATGTAAGTGTACATTAAATTAAATATATCATCAGTATATTTTTAAATTAATAATGTAATATAAATTATTAATAACTGAGAAATACTAATTCAGTTCTTTTTGTTATTTTGAAATAGACTACATAAAAGAAAAAATTTAATTTGCAGATTATTATTCTATGTTTTGGAAAGTAAAAGGGTGAAATAAGTGGATCTTCATAATAAATAGTGAGATGATATAACTTTTTAGTCTGAGACCATACGCCTTCATTTAGTGACCATGAGCTCATGATTTAGAAAGTGGCTGGCATCGTAACAAACTCATGATAATAAGGTCAAGTTAGACATAGCTATCTGTTCAAATAATAGGCACTTTATTAATCAAGATAGATGTAATACTGAGTCATCTTCTAAAACGTTTCATTCTACTTGTTTTGCTCATGATTTATAAAATGAAATAACAAGACTATAATATAATCATGGGACTTTTAAAACAAAAATAA
Source organism: Graphiurus murinus (assembly GCA_004027655.1). NCBI lineage: Eukaryota > Metazoa > Chordata > Mammalia > Rodentia > Gliridae > Graphiurus > Graphiurus murinus. Next base: position 42,451 of record PVLC010003279.1, on the reverse strand, counting down.
AGGTTCTAAAAAACAAAAAAAGCAAACCTCTAGAGATGCCTTTTGTCCATCCACAGGTAAATATAATGTCATAGTACCCTTGGTATTTCATGCATGGAATATTTCTTTATCAAGTATTTTCTCATATATGCTATTTTTCTACAACTTGACCCTTATGCCCTCAAATTATCTTCTGCTCTGTTAACTTCTCTCAGGTAAAGCTTCTATGTCATGAACACAGACCACAATGCCAAGTTACTGGTTCCTGTAGATTCACAACTATTATCCAAAGAACTGTCCTCTGACTTGAGTACAGGAGTATATATTTGAAAAATACAAAAAAATGACTTCTCTCCAAATTTAAACTGCACAAAACTATTCTAGAAAAGTAAAGCAGGCATGGTGGAAGGTACCTGCAATCCCAGCACTGAGACAGGAGAATCACAAATGAGGCCAGCCTGGGCAACTTAGTGAGACTCTGTTTCAAAAAGGAAAAAAATAGAGGGCTAGGTGTATATCTCAGAAGTAGAACACCTCTGACTTCAATCCACAGCACCACCACAACAGCACTAAAAGTGAAAACTGCCTTCTTATTATTGCATCAGAATCCTATTTATCCTCTTTAAAATGTAAAATTGTTTTACTCATTCCAACTATTATGAGGGCACAGTCTCTAAATTTATAAGAAAGTATTCTCATTTTTCTGCAGCCATGTAGTATTCCTGCTATCAGGAAAAGACACCAGAAATATTCAATATAAAAACAGCATTTCTTTCCATGGTCTCCCATAGCATTCTTGTCATCAATTAATAAAATAACATTTATGAAGATATCACATTCTTTAGATGTGTTTTCCATGTGAGAATGTAGATATGAAATTTTATTTGCTCAAAGTGCTTGCTTTCCATCACTATAGTAAAATAGCTGAGATAATCAATGTGTAAAGAGTAAAGACTTTTTTGGCTCATGGTTTTGGAAGTTTCAGTCATTGTAGATTGACCCCTTTGCTTTGGGCCTGTAATAAGGCAGAACCTCATTGCAGAAGCATGTAGTGGAGCAAAACTGCTTATGGCCAGGAAGCAAAAAAGAGAGTGAGCAGAGAAACAAGGTCACACAATAATCCTCCGGGGCATATCTCCAATGACCTAAAAGCCTCCCTTTTAGGACATACTTCTTAAAATTTTTCCCCATCTCCTCAGAGCACCACCAAGAGCAATACAAATTTAACACATAGGCCTTTGGCAGACATTTAAGACCCAAATATAACAATTTTGTTTTTATTATATTTACTGGACTTTTCACAGTAAGAAAGTATGAATGGGAATTTCAATCTATTTTCTGTGTTTGGGACTTCTAATCTATACTATATGGATCAGTCATCCCTCAGAACTTGGACTTACATTTTGTAAAGGCTATCAGATGACACTATCCCCATAGGGAAAATCATTTATTACTGTGTTTTAAAAAATTATATGTTGAAAAAACTATCTTTTCTCCAGTGTATGTTTTTGACCCATTTGTCAAAGATCAAGTGGCTATAGGTGTGAGGGTTTGTTTTTGTATCTTCTATTCTGTTCCATTGATTTTTATGTTTGTTTTTGTGGCAATACCATGATATTTTTTATTACCATAGCTTCATAGCCTTTTCAACAAATGGTGCTGGGAAAACTGGTTTACCATTTGTGGAAGAATGGAATCAGACCCCAGTCTTTCATCCTGCATGAGAGTCAATTCAAGATGGATAACAGACTGAAAATTAGTATAGCCAGTATTGAGACCAGTATGGAGGTTTCTTAAAAGACTAATAATGTAGCCACCATATGACCCATATCATTCTTGGGGATCTTCCCAAAGGAAGTAAAGTCTGATTACTATAGAGACAAGCATGTCAATGTTTATAGCAGCAAAATTCCTGATAGCCAAACTATGGAACCAACCTAGGTGTTCAAAAGATGAGTGGATTACTAAATTATGGTACATACACACAATGAAGTTTTACTCAGCCATAAAAAGAACACAATCACATCATTTGCAGGAAAATGGATGGAACTCAAGACTATTATGCTAAATGAGATTAGACAGTCACAGAAATTGAAGGGTCATATGTTTTCACTCATATATGGAAGCTAGATAAAAACTGGGAAACAGAAAATTTCAAATAGATGAGGGGAAACACTAGTGGAATGGGGAAGGAGAGTTGAAGGAGGGAGGTGAGGAGGAGAAAGGGGAAGATATGATGAGAGAAACAAAATAATCTTTTCTTCATATATGAAGCTATCTGTATCAATGTAAATATTATTTATGACGAGGGGGAAGCCAAAAGGGACCTGGAGAGAAACACAGCAAATACTATGTCCATGCATGTTTCTGTCACTCTGAACCTCACTATGATATATGATTAACAATGCACCAAAAAAAAAATCATGAAAGTTTGTTATTTAAAAATCACTTGGGGCCAAGCGTGGTAGTGCATGCCTGTAATCCCAGTACTTGAGAGGCCGAGACAGGAGGATCGCAGGTTCATGACCAGTCTCAGCTACCTAGTGAGGCCCTCCACAACTTAGTGAGAACTTGTTTCAAAATAAAAATAAAACAGGGCTTGGGGTGTAACTCAGAGGTAAAGTGCCCTTGGGTTCCATCCCCAGTACCACAAAAACAAAACAAAACAAAACAAAAATCACTCAGGTAATTTTTTCTTTAATTTTTATATTTAGATTCTCAGACAAATGAACTTTGCTTTTGCCTTTTCTTTAAAAGCATACTATAATACAGGATATAATCACATTATGTCTGCATTATTGTGATATTCTCTTAAATTATTTCCCCATTTCCATTCTTTTTTTATTTTATTGGTGCATTGTAATCATACATCTTGATGCAGTTCAGGGTGGTAGAGGCATAGATTCACACAATGCTCTTTTAGCCCTCCCCCAATTCCTGCCCTCTTCCTCCTTCTTCCCTCCTTCCCATGCTCAGCACAGTGCTTGATTTTGATTGATAAGTTTGTTTATGTACATCATGTCCATTGAGGTGTTTCCCTCTTCCCCCTCCCATCTTCCTCAGGTCACCTTCTTCACTCATCTAAGGTTTCTCCTCCCTTGTCTGGAGTCCCTCCTATGTTCTGTTTTCTCCCTAGCTTCCACATATTAGGGAGCACATCCAAATTTTCACTTTTGGGACTGACTAATCTAACTTAGAATAATGTTCTCCAGTTCTATCCATTCCCCACAAGTAACATAATTTTGTTCTTCTTTGTGGCTGAGTAAAATTCCATTGATCCAATTGATGTGACAGTCTTGAAACACTCCTTGAAGCAAGTTACTAGAAACAAACAAGGTAAGACAAAAATCTAACCTTCATCAGATTGACATTGCTGTCAAACTAAAGTTCAAATATTCAGTGTGACATTCAAGGTAACACTATCACATATCACTGCCTGCATATTCACACTATCAATCACACTCTGCAACCTAGACCTGTGAAGCCTCAGCCTAAGCACTGTCTCCAAAATAAAGGAAAGAAAATTAGGAGATGAGTTGACTTCTTAAAAACTTTTTTTTGGTGCATTGTAATCATAGAAGTTCAGGGTGATAGAGGCATACATGCACACAGTACTCATTGAGTCCTCCCCCAGTTCCTGCTCCATTTCTTCCTTCTCTCCTCCTTCCCATATTCAGCACAGCAATGGACTTTGATAAGTTTGTGTATGTACATCATGTCCATCTTCTCCCCTCCCATCTCCCTCAAGTCCCCTTCTTCATTCATCTAAGGTTTCTTTTCCTTTGTCTAAAATCCCTTCTATGTCCCAATTTCTCCCTAGCTTTCCTATATGAGGGAAAACATCTGACTTTTTATTTTTTGTGACTGACTAATCTCACTTAGCATAATGTTCTCCATTTTCCTGCAAATGACATAATTTTGTTCTTCTTTATGGCTGAGTAAAACCCCATTGTTTACATATCACATAGTTTTTAATTCATGCATCTATTGATGGACATCTTGACTGATTCCATACTTTGGCAATTATGTATTGTGCAGCTATAAACAGAGATATGCATGCATTACTCTAGTAGTCTGATTTAAATTCTTTTGGTAGATACCCAGGAGTGGTAGCTGGGCCATATAGTAGGTTCATTCTTATTCTTCTGATAATCCTCCACAGTGTTTTCAAAGTGGTTGCACTAATTTGCAATCCCACCACCAGTGTATCAGAGCTCCTACATCTCCACATCCTCACAAGCATTTGTTATTTGTGTTTTTAATGACTGCCATTCTTTTCTTTTCTTTTTTTTTTTTTTTTTTTTTTTTTTTTTTTTTTTTTTTTGCGATACTGGGGATTGAACTCAGGGGCATTCTACCTTAGAGCTATACCCCCAGCCCTATTTTTTATTCTTTATTTTGAAACCGAGTCTCACTAAGTTGCGGAGTGTCTCACTAGGTCGCTGAGGCTGGCCGCTAAACCAGATCCTCTGGTCTCAGCCTCCCGAATGCTGGGATTACAAGTGTGCGCCACCACGCCCAGCTAATGACTGCCATTCTTAACTGGGGCTAGATTAAATCTCAGTTTAGTTTTGATTTGCATCTCTCTATTTGCTAATGATAGTGAAAAATTTTCATCACTTATTGGCCATTTTTGTTTCTTCATTTGTGAAGTGTCTAGTTTACTTGCCCATTTTTAATTAGTTATTTGTTTTTTTGGTGCTGACTTTCTTGAGCCTTCTGTATATTTTAGATATTAGTCCACTATAAAAATTTATATGACAGTGAAAATATGTTTAAGGCACTCCCCTTGACCCAGAGCCATGATTAACAAGTGACAATTGAAAAATAGTAAATTATTTGATGTGATTTCCATCTAAATAAAATGGTCAGATTGAGGAGTGGTGGCACACGCTTGTAATACCAGCATTTGGGAAGCTGAGACTGGAGGATCCGGGTTCGTGGCCAGCCTCAGCTGCTTAGTGAGGCCCTCCGCTGCTTAGTGAGACCTTGTTTCAAAATAAAGAATAAAAAATAGGGCTGGGGCTGTATCTCGGAGGTAGAATGACACCAGTTTCCATCCCCAGTACCACACACAAATAAAAAAGGTCAGAAAAAAAATTAAAAATATTAAGAAACTTCTATGTCATCTTAAACAATCTAAATTTTATCCAATATAGAATGCAAAAACATTGGAGAATTTTAGATTGGTATTTTAGGAAACTGTCCTTGACAATTCATAGATGATTGATTGAATGGGCAGAGGACTAGAGAAGTAAGACTGGAAGTTCAAATGAAAGATGGCATTAGTCCCAAGCAAGAAAATGACATTAGCAAAAGAATTCCTTGAGTACAGGGACTATTTCTTATTCTTTTCTTGTGCCTCCTATACTTAGAAAAGTTCCTGCCACATACTCATCTTCAATTTCAAGTTGTTTTATAAATAAAAAGTGACTAGCATTAAAATGTGACAAACCCATAAATTACTGTCACATTGTCTACCCTATCTGTTCATTTAACACAATGATATTAAATGCCTCTAAGGATATATTTATAGCATATCTCTTAGCAGAGTCTCATGGACCAGCTCTCTGATGCAACAATTTTTTTCATTCTGGTTCCACTATGGCACAGATACCAAGAAGAGGAAAATTTAACACTGTTTCATTTTTCAAATTTCTCTCTTCTCACTAGCCAAAAATGACATGCCAAAATATTACCTATATAATAAATGCAAAGATGCTCAATTTCCCTTGCTAGCACCACATACTGTGTCATGAATCATTCTCTAGGGAATTCACTTTGCTTCCTCGGCTATCATGTCAGTTTCTTGAGGATAAGAACTTGTCAAATTCTTACCATTCCTAGAATTATTTAAGGCATGACATCATAGGTACTTGAAGTACTTTTGATTGATTAGTTCCTTAAATGTAGGCAGATTTAAGGAACCAATATCCTCTTATATTAAAATACAATTAGGGAATGATTACTTTTGTGTCATTGTGGTGTGTAGGTGAGGGCCCTAGACGGCTTTGCAAGGTCAAAATTTGGCAGATTTTACTGAATGTGTAAGATGTCATGTTCTGTTATTCTTATGTGCACAAAGAAAGGAACTGTGTCTGTGACTGGCGTAAGAAGAATTTTTAGGATGAGCTAGTTCTGAACAGTCTTTCCTCCGTAAAATTCTAGCAGTTAGCAGCAGCATAGAATTTAAAACCATGCATGAAAGCGTCAAAAAAAAAATTAGTATTGATTTAATGTCACTGATAGAACTAATTGAGATTGATATTTTCTATTTGCATAATACAATTTTTAATTTTATTTTTAGTAATATTCATCTCAATTTTTATCCTTTGGGCTCAATGTGACTTATTTTAAAAAATTGTGATTTTAGTAACCAGAAAGAATAATGTAAATTCACTAACTTATGTTTATATTAGAGGTTTGTTCATAGACCAGACCCAGGGCTCACAAGGCTCAGTTAATTCCAGGCCTACCAATCTGATATTTCTAATCTGTTTGCCTGGCTTTTGGCCATCCCAGCATGAGATGAGGAGGGTCATGAGGCATATTCAATAAGCATTTATAGAGAACCATTTATATGTCAGACTATTAAACCCTAAAACTTAAAAGCTGAGCTGTCCCCAAGTCCTAGAAACCTGCAGGGATCAACATGGGCCCCTCTCAAATTTAAAGAGTAGCCCAGACCACTTATTGGGTCCAAGATCTATGTAACTAGTTCCCCACTGGATATTTTCAGTTATTCAACTAAATGCAGCCATGTACATTGTTTTATATCTTTACTGGTGCATTATAGTCTCACATCATAATGAAGTTCATAACGGTAGTGACTTGGTGATCACATACATGATGTTGTATAACATACATACAGTCTGGGTATTTAACAGGCTAGACCATCTACTTTTGTGTAAGTTCACGCTGTATGTATGCACAGGGATGAAATTATCCAACAATGTATTTCTTAAAACATGCCACCTCATTAAGCAATGAATGATTACAATTTTATTGGCTCTTGAAACTTTATATGTCCAATTCTGAGGTAGCCAATTTTGATCTTCAAATCTGGCATAACATCTACCTCTGTGCAAGCTAAACCTGAAGCAAATACTCTTTAGCCTTCTAGGTTATCTACTTATCAGACAATATATATATATATATATATATATATATATATATATATATATATATATATATAATATATATTCTGTCTGATTACATAGTATACAAATATTTAAATATTAATATATACTTATGTCTAATTGATTATATATTATATTAATATATAAATAAATAAATGTACATATGTCTAATTGTTTTTATTTCCTAGTACCTAAAACTCTGCACCTTTTCACTGACATCCTCAGTCCATATTGCTATCTGTTCTTACCTAGACTACAGAAAGTGCTAAGTGAAAATGCTGGATGTTTTCCTTCATACCCTCCATTCCTGCCTCATTTAATTTATTATACTCTCAGTAACAAGGGTGTCTTTAGAAATCAAAATCAGATGGGTACTCTGAGTAAGTACTTCAATTACCTCGCATAATACTTAGAAAAATGGATGCAAGGCAAGAGTTCAAATAAGGTTATGTTTATACAAGGTTTCACCACCAGTCTTCACTAACATGGGTATGGAGAGAGGAAGAGTAAGAGGGGGTGGATATATGGAGGGAAGTACAAAGTTATGTGTGCATGTATATTTGTATAACTTTGAATCTCATTATGATGTATAATTGCATTGCACTAATAAAAGTATAAAAAATAAAGGATACAATTGTACAATATTTACATGATCCCTAAGATCCCATATGATTTTAGCTCCCTTTTCTGCCATTTTTACCTGAAACCTGTGCTTTGTGCAAGGTAGGTTATTGTAGTTTCTTTACTTTACCTTGATATTTTGCCTCAGAGTTTTATCCTTATAGCAATATTCTCTGTCTCCACAATTTCCCTTCCCTAGTTTACATGGTTAGTCCTTTAAATCTATGCTAATCAATATGGAAGCCAACAGCTACAAGATGTGGCCGGTCAGAATTGAGAAGAGCTTGCTACTTAGATATACTAAAATATATAGCAGGTTTTAAAAAAACTAGTATTAAGTAAAGTAAAAGAGAAGATTTCTGTTAAGTGCTCCTATCACAAAATGAAAAAGAAAAACAGAACAACAATAACAACAATAAGAACCAAAGAGATGGGAGGGGATTTTTGAAAGTAGTGGATACATTTATGGCTTTGAGTGTGATGATAGATTCATGGGTGTATACTTACCTCTAAACATATCAATTTTTATATATTAAACATATGCAACTTTTATATACCAATTATAAAATGGTTATAATACACCTATATACATGTACTCATAAGGAATATAAAATATTTCATCAGTAAATATATTGATTCCATACTGAAATGAGACTATTTTGGATGTATTTGGTTTAATAAAATGCATTGTTAAAATCAGTCCTACTTGCTTGTTATTCTTTATTTACATAGCTACTAAAACTTTAAAATTTCATATATAACTTGAATTATATTTCTACTGGAGAACAGCATTTTTGAAGGGTAGTTCAGCATTCAGTCCAGCTATGAAATGTTTTGTAAATTCCCAGACTAGCTCAGTTCCCTTCTGTTAGATGCTTTCATTGTATTCTTTCCTTCTTAGTTGTAGCATTTATCTAAATTGCAGTTTAATATTTATTTGTACAAGTTTTTATTTTTTTTATCATTTTACTTCCTGCTAAAATGCAGGCTTTGAGAACAAAGTCCCAGGTATCTCATTCAATTACAATATTCACTGTGCATAGACAAACTTCGTATATAGAGTAGGAATTCAGTAAACAGTTGGTGAATGAATCAATCAATGAACTAGTAAATGGAGAAAAAAACACTTGATGAAATAACAATCATTTAGACATTGAGATAAGTGGAAGAAGACTGGCATGAAGAATTAGGCAAGAACTAATACATAGAAACAAAGTAGCATGGGATTGTTTTAGGAGGGGGCTTTCTTATTTCTAGAGGCTTAGCAACCTAGATAAGTACTGATATAGTTCCTATTAGATTTCTTGACAGGATGGGCAAAGGTCATAGGTAAATAACATGGCTAAATAACAGAGTGTAGGGGCTTTTTGGCAGGGGTAGGCAGCCCTACATACTCTGGGCCTTTGCCTGATGGTTTTCCTGAGAAGTTCAATATGACTTACAGAAGAATCTCTTTCATCCCAGTCTTTTATTTGTTCATTTTTTCTAGAATAGTATAGATGAGGTGCATTGACTTTTTGGCCTTCATTCTTAGAGCTCCCTGCACTTTACCCAACGCTTGCCATGGTGTCATTTGTACACAATGTTCTAAATCATTCCTTGATGTTGAACCCAACATCATGTTACTTCTGCCTGTTTGTGACAGCAAGTAGGCAAAATGAACATTGTGCCAATTCTGAGCTTTGGCCTTAAAAGGCTTCATATGACTTCATTTTTCCACTTACAAAATATGCCTTCACTATGAGAGTAATAAGTCCTATGTAGCCTACTAGTCTCAGAAGGACTAATTGGACTAATTAGTATTCTTTTCTTTTAGTTTGAAGAGCTCACTTTAGCATTTACTTTAGACAGATCTTGTGATTGTTTGGGAAAATATCTATTCCTCCTTCATTTATGAAGGACAGCTTTGCTATATATCATTTAGCAGGGTTAGCAGGGTTTTTTTGTGTTTTTTTTGTCTGTTTGGTTTTTTTCCCCTTCAGAAGTTTGAATATACCATCACACTATCTCTTGACCTACAAGCTTTCTGCTGACAAATTTGCTGCTAGCTATATTGAAGCTACCTTATGTTTGATTTGCTTTTCTCTTACTGGTTTTGAGGCCCTTTGATTTTTCTTAAAAAAAAAAAAGAAAGAAAATTGCTTTCACTTTGTTTTTAAAACGACACGATATTCATACATATTTATGAAATACAAGGTGATGTTTTGATTCACGTGAATATGTCTTGATGTAGTATTGTTTGGATTGAATCTAGCTGAAGAACTTTGACTTCCCTGTACCTGAATATTTATATCTTTCCTTAGATTCAGAAAGTTTCTTTAAGGTTTCTACCTCTTTGCCTCATTTATTCATTAACTACTCAAATCAGAATTTTTACTCTTTTGATGTTATTCATAAATAAAACAAGTTTTCCTATTCCTTTCCATTTTTTTTTCTTTTGTCTCTTCTGACAGTGTATTTTCAAATAATCTGTCTTCAAGTTCACAATTTCTTTTTCTACCTGTCAGTTTTTCTATTGACAATCTTTATGGTATTTTCTTTCATTCATTGTATTTTTTCAGTTCCAGAATTCCTGATTGTTTTTAGCATAATAGTAGACATTCTGTTAAATTTCTCATTTTATTCATGCATCATTTTACTTATTTTGTTGAATTGTCCCTCTGTATTTTCTGGAAGTTTGCTGAGTTTTCTTAAAGCAGTTACTCTAATTCTTCATCAGGCAGTTTGTACATTTCTATTTCTTTGGAGTCTACTATAATGAAATTATTGGGCTTTTTGGGAGAGTGGGATGGTGATATATATCCTTAATTTTATGTTTCTTACTGCCTTACATGCCAGTGCATTTGGTGGAGCAGTTGCCTCTTCAGACATTTAGTTTTGTCATGAACAGACTCCCCTACAGGAGGGTATTATGGTACTTGCTGGACGGGGTGCAGAGGCACCAGTAAGGACACAGCTGTGTATTCTGTTTGCAGCTCTATCATCTGAGGTCAGTGTTAATGAAGACTGCAGGGAATCTTAGCAGCCTGTACTGTCGATGTCAACAATTGCAATGAGGGCTACTGGGGGCTCCAGTGGTGGTGGCGACTAAGGTCCTCCCAATCTTTTCCTTCTGATGGAGAATGTGACTGAGGGGCTCCATCTTGGCACTGGCTTCAGTTTGGAGGCCACTCTGGTCTGTTGAGAGGAAATAATGTTGTATCCACTTAGCTGAGGCCTGTTGCACAGGCGTGGAAAGATAACAGTTCTAAGATCTGAAGTGCTAACAGCACCAGTACCTGGGGCACAGGCATTCCTTCCTCTGCACCTGTAACAGTTTAAAAGGCATTGGTGCTTGTGAAGAACCCAGGGAGCCAGGAACAAGAGTATGATTATACATAGAGTTATGGTGATTCTGGGATTGGGATCAGGCCTAGCTGTATATGGCCGCTGAGCTAGTACCTGGAGTGCAGGTATGCTCAGAGGTATCTTGGTTCTGGGGTTTGGAGTACAAACTAGCTTGAAATGGCAATGCTCACCATCTGAGGTGTGAGTGGTTGCAGGTAATTGCAGAGCCCAGGTCTGGCATAGGGAAAATCATGATAAAGCTATGAATTAGGGTTTAAAATATGCATAAACTTGAGAGAGGTAGAAGCTCCATTTCCAAAGTGGTTCAACAATGGCTGTTTCTTGCAGAAAGGCAAGGTCTCAATTGTAAAAGATGTTGGTATTTTTTTGTGTGTGTGAAGCAGGCCAATGGCACCACAGTGGTACCCACCATATGGCTAATAACCAGTAGCCTTTGCCTCTCTCCTTTGTTCCTGGTTATCTCCTGACCGCCCAGCTATACTTATCTAACAGAAATTCTTTCTGTGTACTTCTTTTCCTTTCCTTTCTTTCTTTCTTTTTTTTTTTTTATGGTTTTGGGGATTGAGCTCTCAGGGGCATTCTAATTCCAAGCTATGACCCTAGCACTATTTTATTTTATTTTTTTAACTTTGAAACGCAGACTCACTAAGTTGCTGAGGCTGGCCTCGAACCTATGATCCTTGTGTTTCAGCCTCCCAAGTACTAGGATTATAGCATATGCCCCATCCTCAGCTGAGTACTTTCCTTTTCCCCCTCTCCATTATAATGCTGCAGATTCTTTACTGGGGTTCTTCAGCCTTCACAAGCCTATTTTAGTTTGTGTATGGATGTCTATTCTTTTTTGGAGGAAGAATAAAAACTAATATTTTCAACTTTTACATCTCTGTGAAGTCATTTCTATATTTTTAAACTATTTCTTATAATAATGCAGAAGGGTAGGAATTGAGGGTGGGATTCTGCATTTTCAGTTCAGTCAGAGAGATCATTGACAATCTGAAATTTTAGTGGGTAAGCTAGAATTTGAACGCTGATTCTGTCATGTGTAATCACAAAAAACATATCTACCCTTCTATTGTGTTTCAATGGTATGTTTGAGTTTATTAAAATGGAAATATTGACATACGGACTAAAAAAGTCAATTTTCTATCTTAATGTGTTCTCCTGTTAACTATTACAGTTTTAGTGTCTGATACTGACAAAGGGAGAGCTGGCATTACTGCCATGCATCAACGGGATGAGTCCATTAGTACAAAACACCTAGCTATCGTTGCCTCAACTCGCGTATGCAATATATTGTAAACTTGTCATAGAAACATTCTTTATTCCATGCTCTAATGTCATCATATTTAGAAATGGCCATTTTCTGGGGGCAACATTGCTAGACAGTGTCCCATTAAAGTATGAATCTCACTTAAGAAAATTTCAATTAAAAAAATTTTAGGCACTTGGGCTTATTCAAAATCATCTTTTTTTTTTTTTTTTTTTGCAAGAGAATTTCATTTTTAGGCTAATGACTTTACAGTATTTCTTGCAGTTGATAGAAGATTTTATCTTTAAACTAAACATCTTTATTAACATAATTGGGAACTGAAATGCATTCCTCAAAATTAATCTAAATTAACTGCTGAGCAATTTAGTCCATTATTTTTGATAGGCATATCACTAAATTGTGAAAAATAAAATGCCTCTAATGATGACAATGAGAACAAAAAGCACCCAGTAGGATCAAAAGCAGCTAAAAGAGAAGCAAGTCATGTCAGTCCTTGAACGACACAAAGGGAAATTTATAGCAAAAGCTCATTTTTCAAGATGATGACTTTTTCTATATTTACCATTGATATATTTTATAATAATATGAAGAGAAATCTCACCCACCCACAACATGGATGGCAGCCCACTGTCTTCGTACACAATCCTCTCACCTGGCTCTCAGAAGCTCTAGTTTCCTAAACATCTTCTATTCTCTCAGCTTGCACATACCAGGCATGTTGCAGAAGCAACACTTTTCTTCTCAGCATATTGGCACTGAGCTAAGCCTCTTGTGCAGCCAATTCAACTCAGCAATCAATAAGCAATCTCACAAAATTATGGTTGAAATTTCAGCCTCTCTCTAATAGCCAAGAAACGAAGAAATTAGACAGTGACCACAAGTAATGATTTATAGAACAATTAACTTTTTGAGGGGAGATGAGTTGGTCAGCCTTAGGAACTTAAGATTTTTTCAAAGATGAAGAATTTCTCTTCTGTGAAAGCAAACAAGCTGAGTGTGAGGCCGCTGAACGTACCTGTGAATGGCAAAGATGGATAAAACGTCTTGCTTCTCTCCTCGCCAACTCAAGGACTTATCTGGAAGAGAACATTTACCCTCAGAGGGGCGGGGATGATGTGAAGGGTCAGCTGCGCTGCTCATTTCACTTTACTGAAGGAATACAGTCCACGATCCGCTGTATCAGCTCACCTCCCATCGCACTTATACATTTCCAACTCCTAAAGTTGCCCTCCTATGTTTAACCTCTGTAACTTCCATGTTATTTTAGCAGTTTCTGTTGACACTGTAGAATTAACGATTTACTCTAAGCAGTCCTGATTTCTTATAGTGCATAGTACATAACTTAACTGCTTAGACAGCTGGATGCTCTGTGAACCTCGGCACATCCAGAAGAGGTCAGGAGGAATGTCAGATGACAATGACAAGAGTGATATGACCTAACACACACACACACACACACACACACACACACACACACACACACACCTTTTCCATCTGGAATGAATTTGATCTCAAATTACAGTAAATTATCTAGACTTCTGGGATTATTTTGTTACAATTTACTTCTATAAAAAAAAAATTGCAAACCGAGCATAGTGGCTCAAACTTGTAATCTCAGTACTTGGGAGGTTGAGACAGGAGGATTGCAGGTTCTTGGCCAGCCTTAGCTACTTAGTGAGCCCCTCTGTAACTTAGTAAGACCCTGTTTCAAACTAAAGAAAAAAAAAAAAAAAGGACGGGGCGGGGGTAGAATGCCCCTGGGTTCAATCCCCAGTACCAGAGGGAAAAACAAAGGAAAAATAGAGCTGAGGGTATAGCTCAGAGGTAGAATGCCCCTGGGTTCAATCCTCAGTAATGCAAAAAAAAAAAAAAAATCCAAGCTGAGCTGGGGGTGCATGCCTGTAATCCCTAGTACTTAGGAGGCTTAGACAGGAAGATTGCAAGTTCAAACCTTAGTGACACTCTCAGGAACTTAGCAAGACTGTGTTCCAAAATAAAAATGAAAAGGGTTGAGAGTGTATGCCAGAGGTAGCATGCCCCCTGGGTTCATTTCCCAGTAGCCTTCTCAAATAATTGCTATCTTCTTAGTGGTGAGAAACTTATCACCCCTAAACCATACCCATGCCAACATTGCCATTGCCCGGGAATATATCAGGATGTTTCAATTATTTAAAAGTTGAATTAATCATTTCCTTCTAAAACTGAATAATTTATCTTTCTCACACCTCAGCTCACATAAACTTGTGTGTTACTTTGCCCCATGATGAAAACAATGCCCCTTTCCTTTCATGTCTCCAATATCTGTATCTATGGATAAATAGACTTTTTTTAATAAAGTAATTTAAAAATAGAATATATATTTAAACTAAATTTTAAAAATTTATGTGAAAATCTTTTATCTCTTCCAAATTCATTTCCTAAGAGATTGTGTGTGTGTGTGTGTGTGTGTGTGTGTGTGTGTGTGTGTGTACAGATAGATTGAAAGAGAGAGACAGAAGAGAATGATAATGAATGGATGAGACATTGGAGGAATAATCAATAGCCATCTTTCTCTCCCACCTTTTCTTTTCAAATCTACTCTTTTCCTAGACCTTAAGTAAAATATCTTCATATCTCAAGCAAGACACATAGCTTTACAGTCACTTTCAAGTACAAGAACAATATTTTTAAATCACAGACTGATCTAAATTTACTTTTTTTTTTTTTTAAAGTGGTCTCCCTAAGTTGCTGCTGTTGGCCTGAAACCTTCAATCCTCCTATTTCACCTTCCCTACCATACCTGGCTGAATCTTCAGCATCTTAATTTAAAGATTTTCTACTTTTCCTTAGCTCAAGACTGACACAGACAGGAGAGCATGTCTGGGAGAGAGGGTTTGGTTTACTTTCTTCTTTTTCTTTCATTTCCTCCTCACTGTCTTTGTTCTTTTTTATTGTTTTACCTATGCATTTATCTTTCCCTTTTGTGCCTTGCCTTTGATTCTGAAGTACCCAGGATCTGGAGGAGGGGGCTACAGAGCACATACATGACTTAACACTGCACTGCCACCTGAAGTTGGCAGTAGTATTGGTTCCTGTGATGCTCTAACAAATCAGTTTTTTGGGGGGCCTAAAACAAAACAAATTTTAGTTCTGGAAGTTAAAAATTCAAATTTAATCTTATGGGGTTAAAATCCTAGTGTGGGCAGGGCTACAATCCCTGTGGGTGCTCTCAGTCAGGAGCATGACCTTGCTGTTTGCAACTTCTAGAGGCCACCAATGTTCATTGTCTTGTTAACCTTTTATACATCATCAATGTACAACATATTATGCAGCTCCTATATTTACTTCTACTATCATATTTCCTTTTCTCACTCCATCACTCTAGCTCAATCTCTTAAAATTCTCATGATTACTCTAGGATAACCTCCCCATTCAAAATTGTTCAAAATTATTTACTGAATCATATCTGCAGAGCCCCTTTTGTCATCTTATGTTTGGAAACTAGGACATAGCCATCTTTTGGGGAGAGGGGCATTATTGTGTCTATCATAGAGACTCTCTGGAAAATGTTCATAAGTTCTTTGATTAAGAGGAATTGATGCTTCATAAAACCCAAGAGACACTGGTCACATTCTCTCAAGAAGTCTCTGGACCATCATACAGACAAGACAGCAGAAGATTCCAGGCAGCCTCCCTGCCACTCAGCTTGATTAACATGGAGGCAAAGCCTTGCTCATTCCCTAGAGAAAGACGGGAGATGGGTGTATAACACTGCTTTTTTGGCCCCAAAGCCTATTTATAGTCAGTCCCCTCCTATGTTTCCTTGGTTTATTCAATTCTGTGTAGACTGCCGGTGGGTGTGCACCAAATGCCCTAAGTCCTGGCATGTTCTCACTCAGTAATCCCTGCACGCTATCCCATGCTTCAAAAGATCTGGGGTTTTAGCCCTCATAGTGGTAGGCACTAAATCAAAATCCCAAGAAAAGGGGAAACCACAAATGAAAGTTCCTATTGTATATATGCATATATTTAATTAATCTTTAATTATCTGAATAAGACATTAGCACATTTTACTTATAGAATTTGGGACTAAAGTCTCTCACTTCTCTAAGGACCAGCCTTATCATTATTTGAAAACATATCCTTCTTCCTTCCTCCCTTCCTCCCTTCTTCTCTTCCTTCCTTCCTTCCTTCCTTCCTTCCTTCCTTCCTTCCTTCCTTCCTCCCTCCCTCCCTCCCTCCCTCCCTCCCTCCCTCCCTTCCTTCCTTCCTTCCTTCCTTCCTTCCTTCCTTCCTTCCTTTTAGAGTGCTGGGGATTGAACCAGGGGCATTCTACCTCCGAGCTACACTCCCAGCCCTATTTTTTTATTCTTTATTTTGAAACAGGGTCTCACTAAGTTGCAGAGGGCCTCGCTAAGAAGCTGAGGCTGGCTGAACCCTCCTGTCTCAGCCTCCCAAGTACTGGGATTACAAGCATGTGCCACCACACCCAAATTTTGTATTCTTTGTACTTGCAGACACATAAAATTATGTTTACTGTGGTTTTCATTTACTAAATAACATCATATCAGACTTGAATGGTCTATCTCCTTACTTTAAACTATAGTGCATTCTTGCATATAATATGGCACAATTTAGTCAGGTGAACAAGTCAATTAATTGAAAAATATTTTCCCAAATGATTTCTCAAGCAAATAATATGTAATTTTTTCTTTTTAAAATTTTAACCCGGCCGGGCGTGGTGGCGCACGCTTGTAATCCCAGCATTTGGGAGGCTGAGACTGGAGGATCCGGGTTCGCGGCCAGCCTCAGCTAACTAGTGAGGCACTCCGCAACTTAGTGAGACCCAGTTTCAAAATAAAGAATAAAAAATAGGGCTGGGGGTGTAGCTCGGAGGTAGAATGCCCCTGAGTTCAATCCCCAGTACCGAAAAAAAAAAAAAATTTAACTCTATTGTCAAAAATGTGAGAATTTCCTTAATTTTTAAGGGTGAACACTATACCAATGTACACCTATATTGCATATTTTCTTTATCTATTTACCCATGTTATACACTTAGGTTGATTCCATTATTTTGGCTATTTTAAATGATGTGGCAATGAACATGGGAGGGAACCAAGATGTCTCTTTGATAAACTCATATTTACATCTTTTGGAAATATACTCAGAAGTAAGATTGCTGGATGATATGTTAGTTCCAAATATAACTATAATTTTTCAATATATAATAAAATTAAATTAAAAATTAACTGTGAGCCACATATGGTGGTATATGCTTATAATTCCAGTACTTGTGAGGCTGAGACAGGAAGATGACAGGTTCTCAGCCATCCTCATCAACTTAGTGAGGCCCTAGGCAACCTAAGGAGGCCCTGTTTCAAAATAAAAAATAAAATAGGGCTGGGATGTGGTTCAGATGTAGAATGCCCCTGGATTCAGTTCCTAATAACACCAATTAACAACAACAACAAAAAAACTATGTATAGATAGGACTTATACAATTTAAAAAGGTAAAAGTAGTTTTGCCTGTTTTTTCAGATTTCTACAGATTTTAAGCTAACTTGTTTAGTGTTATGGTCAGATATAGAATGTCCCCTGGAAAGCTTAGGGTTGATATAAGTCATGAGGGTGGTAATCTCATCAGATAATTCCATTACCGTGGATTTATCTGAGTGGTAACCTAGGCGTCAGGGTGTGGCTGGGGAAAGTGGGTGCCTGGTGGTGTGGCCCTAGGGATCACACTTGTGTCTTTGAATCCACTTACTTTCTCCCTCTCTCTTGCTTCCCACCACCAAGCCCTGAGCCCCAGGCCCTGACCTCCTAAGGACTGAACCCAAGATCTCCAAAAAACTCTGAACAAATAAATATTCCTCCCTCTAAACTGCATGGTCAGGTCTTTTGGAATATATCAGTGGGCATGTTGACTGAGATATTTATAAACTAAAAATACCCAGTTTTTGAAAGCTGGGGTCCTGTTCTGTAAATTGCCTTCCCCTGATCCTCACTTATCTGCACCTCTGGTGTTATCAGCCTGGTCGACTCTTCATTGTGTTCTGGCACCACGTTCTTTCTCTTGGTTTTATTTCCTTCAGCTGCAGCTGCAGGTTGCGAAGGCATAATTGGACATTCCTTCAAATGTTGTCAAGAAAAAATTTTAAAATATTAGCCATCCAAAACAAAATGATAGCTTAAAATTTTTATGCAATATAAGCAACTGGAAACTTGAAAATTAATTGAGTATTTCTGGTACCTTGTGTTTTTTGAAAACTTTAGAAATATTTCTTAAAATTCAAGGTTGGCAGATTAAGTATTCTATGGATTGACTTTTGACAATTTGGCTAGTTGGTGAGTTTTTATAACTGGCTTGTGTAAATTAGCTTTATCAATTATTCACTTTCTCCATTGATGGAAATCTCATTTCTGTTTATTTCACATGTATTTTTTACATTAAAATGTAAATATAGACTGCAACATTTTACCTAAAATGGCCATGTGTGCCCAAAGGAATACAAAATATCTGGATTTCATCAGACCTTCACATAACTAGTTACTATTAAAAAATAATGTTTTGTTGTTATTATTTACCTTTCCATGTTTATTAAAGATATTGATAATATTTGAACTTTTTTAAATTTGAGCACCAGAATTTTCTCTCCTGTGAATTTTATCTTAGTATCATTTTGAATACTATATATTTTTCAAATGTCAATCACTAGGAAGTTATTGGATATTCAGATCTCTATTTCCTTATCTGTTACTTGCATTACAAGTATAATTGCTGAACAAGTACCTTATATTTTTTGTTATTTTTCTTTTTGTGGGTTTCTTGTTTGTTTGTGGTTAAATTAGCTGATGATTTAATTTATAACGCAGAAATTTACTTTTGTTAACTAAGATATTTTTACTTCAGAAGATTTTTTTTTGGAGTATAAAATGAATTTCTCACCTTAAAAATGTATATATTTTCTTTCATATTCTGCTAACATTTTTTATATTTTTTCCTTTTATGTATTCAATATATTTGAGAGTTATTGTTCTGAAAGATATGCCACAGGCATATAATTTTAATATTCACAAATTTTCAAACTTCACTTCTAAAATTTTCTAGACTTGTAAGATATTTTGGGATTTGATAGAACAATTGTCTATCTTTATTTCCTAACTTGATCTTGCTAAGTTGAAATATTAATTATGGAAACAACTTTCCAATTTCCATGAAAACTCCAGATAATTTTAATTGAAATTGCGATAAATTTTCAAGTTGATTTAAATGCTGATATTCTTGTCATATTAGCATCCACGAATATGGGATATTTCTATTTTTAAATATTTTTAGTGTATCTTTTATACCTTTCTTACCATATGTTTTCCCCCATCTTTGTTCAGTTTGGATTACATACACGTACATAGATACTTTTCAGATTTTTTTTTTTCAATTTTGAAGGGGTGTGTGTGTGTGTGTGTGTGTGTGTGTGTGTGTGTGTGTAAGGGAATGTATCAACAAAGACAGAATAGACCTAAAAATACTACAAATCATATGAACTTAATAAGCATTTATAGAATAGATCATCCAAAAACATATATACTTTCTTCTCAGCTGTTCATGAAACATTCAATGGAGACCATATTTTAAGTCACGAAGTCTTAGCAAATACAAAAGAATCAATGTAATTCCTTGTATCTTATTACATCAAAATGAAATTAAATTAGAAATCAACAGCAAGAAAAATTGCAGAAACCATATAAATACATGGAAATCCACCAGTACACTTTTGAAACACAAATAGGTCATAGAAGAAATCAGAGAAATTTTTAAGATCTAAGAACCAAATAAGAATATGAGAGGAAACATATCAGAATCTCTGGGACACGATGCAGACAGTTCTAAGAGGAAAGATTACAGATGTGAATGAGTAAAAAACAAACAAACAAACAAACAAATAAACCAAAAAAAAAACCCCCAAAACTGGAAGATCCTAAATAGATATCCTAGAGAATAAAGAAAGCATTACAAAGGTTCAAGATAACAAAGATTTTGTTCTTTGAGAAATATAATGGAGAGTGATTAACTATTAGCCAAATTACCAAAAGAAAAAGAAAGAAGTCCTAAATTAGTAAAATTAATGATGAAAAAGTAGATAATTGTCTGGCACATTAGGGAAGTCCAGAGGGACCATTTTGAAGACTTACATGGAAAAAAATTTAAATATCTAGAAAAATGTTTAGTTTCTAAACACATACAACCTACCAAAATTGAACTTAGAGGATGTGTGTGTGTGTGTGTGTGTGTGTGTGTGTGTGTGTGTGTAACCCAAATAGACAACAACAAACAATGACATTAAAAGAATAATAACAAGTCATCCAATAAGGAAAAGCCCAGGGCCAGAGGGATTCTCAGCTGAATTCTATCACATCTTTAATGAAGAAATAATGCTAATGCTCCTCAAAATATTCCATAAAGTAGAAAGCAGGGAACATTTCCAATTTTATTCTATAAAGCCAGTATCGTCCTGATTCCTAAATCAGATAATAACACATTAAAAAAAAAACCCTACAGACCACTATCTTTGGTGAACATGGATTCAAAAATCCTTAACACAATATTAGCAAATCTTATTCAACAAAATATTTAAAAGGTTGTACATCATGATCAAGTTGGTTTCATCACAGGGATGCAAGGATGCTTCAACATATTCAAATCAATAAACATAATTTAAGACATATATAGAATTAGGGACAAAAATTTCATTATCAATTCAATAAATTACAAAAAAGTCTTGAAAAAATTCAGCACCTATTCATTTTGAAGATATAGGGAAGGAAGGGGTTAGCTTTCTGGGGAATGAAATCAACCAAATTATGTTATATGCATGCATAAGTATATCACAATGAATACACTTATGTATAATTATAATGCATCAACAAAAACTCAAATTGTAGGAAATATATAAAATTAATTCATATTTAAGGTAGACTGATCCCATTTCAAATAAAGAAGATACACCCCACTATGTTTGTACTGCTGATTTAGGATTTTAATTTTTAGTGTATCATATGACAGATGTATGTTTACAATTTAATACATTTCATGTAATAAAGAGTCGATGCCACATGTTACCAAATAACTTTATAGACACTAGGATTCCCCCCTACTCCCATTGTCAGAGTTCACAACTGTTGAAAATGTTTTATAGTTTCACATGATAAAATAGGACTCACAAAAGAATATTTAAAGAGGATACCCAAAGGAAAGGGAAATAACAGGGGATAGAAAACAAACTAAAGAACAAGCCAAAATATGGAACCATGGAACCTTCCACTTACAGAGCACAGAAAGAAGGAAGAAAGAACTAACAACTGTGGTAGCACTGCAGGTAAACTCAACCAGAAGGGGCCAGGCCCACTGGTAGATCAAACCTGTTACAAGGGAACTTCTCTCAGGGTTTAGGGAGGTAGCTCAGTGGTAAGGGGCTTGCCTAGCAAACAAGAGGGTATAGGTTTGAGGAAACAAAAGGATGCAGAGGTGAGGCGAAGGGTCGACATTTGTTATGATTTGTAAAGGGAATATTCCTTGGGTAAACTTATTGTGCTGGCTGGAGGAGGGAAGTCACTAAGGCATGACCTTGAAAACTGAACTCTGTGTGTGTGTGTGTGTGTGTGTCTGTGTGTGTCTGTGTCTGTGTGTGTTACTGGTGATACTGGGGATTGAACCCAGGGGCATTCTACCTCTGAGTTATACTCCAAGCCCAATTTTTTGTTGTTGTTGTTTTGAAACAGGATCTCCCTAGGTTGCTGAGAGTCTTGTTACTTGCTGAGGCTGTCTTTGAACTTGTGATCCTCCTATCTTAGCCTCCCAAGTACTAAGTTTACAGGTGTATGCCAACATGCTTGGCTCCATTCTAGTGTATTTTGAAGAAAGATTTACATTTTGAAGATCAATATACCATTTCATTTCCTAAATCACAAGGAATATTCACCCTGTAATGAATATTGGATGAGTGAATCAAGGGATAACAGACTAGCATAATCAGATTTTTTTAAAGCATAACATCAAGGATCTTAAAGACAAGAAGTCGAATCATTGTAGTTGTCGCAAGACACATAAAATAGCTTTTCTGTAGTATCTGGGGGATTCACTATAAATAAAGTGATTCTTGGTACCATGCTAATTTTACCTCTAACTTATGGCTTTTGAGTGCTTTACAATTATCTTCAGTGTCTTCTACTCATCTTCTGATGGAAAACATGTAATTCTCTGGAGTTCACACTACACACATACTGCAATTTCCCTTCAATTTCTTAGCTGGATTACTGAAACTATAAAGCTAATTTGATATGACAGACTTAAATATATATGTATACACTTGAATTCAAAGGCCAATATTTAACAAATTGGGAAATAAGATCCTAACCTAACGTCTTCTCTTCATGTACTATGAAGTCCTTTTTACAAAATAAGAATAATAATTGAGTAATTAAATCATTTAAGTTGTTTTGGACTATTAAGCCAAAACTAATTCATAATTTAAACCTAATATAATAGGTTTGTTTCTTAGAAAATATATTTTGGGCTAAAGATTTGTGTGAAAGTTTTCTTTCTTTCTTTTTTTTTTTTATGTACTCGGGATTGAGCCCTGGGACATTCTACCTTTGAGCTACACCCTGCCTTATTTTAGTTTTGTATTTTGAAACAGGTCTCATCAAGTTGCTGAGGACCTTGCTAGTTTGCTGAGGCTGGTCATGAACCTGTAATGAACCTGTGATCCTCTTGTATCAACTTCTGAAGTACTAGGATTACAGGTTTACAGGTGTGTGCCACCACACCCAGCTTTTTTTTTTTAATTGGATAATATTTCCAAAGCACACTCACAAAGAAGTGAAGGAAGGAGAGTTGGGTAGAGGATGGAGTTGAACTGTGCAGCAGTTACAAAGGAACAGAGATGAGGGGTAGCTAGGAAGCTGCCCCCTCAGAGATGACCTGAATTGAAACGAAAGGGTGGACTTTGTTTCCCTGCTCCTTGTGAGACCTCAATTCTTTGGTAAGGATTTTGCTGTGACCCATCAACTGCCAACACTCCCTGAGATCCTGGGAATAAATGTTGCAAAACTGTAAGAGGATCTGAGCCAGCCCTCACAGTATTCCCCACAGAACAACTCTTCATCACCTGTAATTGATCATCTCACTCCTCTTCTGCTCCTCCAAGTTTTGCCTCTCCACTACCCCTTCTGTTGGTTGAGGTTAGTTAGCAGTGACTCATCCATGCCCTCATCCCTGAGGGCTCTGAGATATGGAACTTGTGTGTTCATGCTGCATCTGCCGCAATGTGAATCTTGAAATTGTCAGCTGCTCTTCTAATTCCAGGACAATATTGAGTGATGTCCCAGTAGATCACCTGCATGCTACAAACAGTGCTCCTGGGCACTATTTTGTAACAGAAGTCTTATTTTCTGGATGGTCAAGATTATTTGCTCTGGCCAGAATAATTAGTCTTTTTCCCAGCCTGCTGGTTTCTTGGTGAACAAGTTGCAACTAGAGTTAAAGTTTGACGAGATTATTGCTATGTCCCCTGGTATAAATAATCTCCCTCTGGGATTTTATATAAATATATACATTCAAACCTAGAGTAGTAATGATGGAAAGTACATTTTTACTGCATCGGGGTCAATGAAAGTAAAGTTAAGTGGATTTCCTTAAATCCTAATGTCCTGAACAAATATACAAACTCTCTATGGGACAAGACATAAATTTATATTGTATAATTATTATTTAGTGAATATACCATGATCTGTAAAATGTCAGTACATCCTTTTTTAAGTTTTTTTTTATTGGTGCATTGTAATCATACATCTTTGTGAGGTACAAGCTGGTAGAGGCATACATGCACACATCTCTCATTTAACCCTTCCCCAATTCCTGCCCCATTTCCTCCCCCTCCCTCCTTCTCATGTTCAGTTTAGTGATTGACTTTGATATGTTTGTGAAAGTACATCATATGCATTAGGGTGTGTACACAATGGAATTTTACTCAGTTATAAATAAGAACAAAATCATGTCATTTGCAGGGAAATGGATGGAACTGGAAAACATTAGTCACAAAAACTAAAAAATCAGTACATCCTTTTAGAATATCATTGCCAACCGAGAACCCTGGTTGTATCTTCTAAGAGTATTCTATCACTCTATCTCCTTAACAATTTTCCTGATGTAATACCTGAGATAGAATAAATATAGCCAGTGGTCATACACCCAGAGTTGCATGTGCTTTGCTGTAAAGTGGGTCTTTGTGGTTTGATGTGTTGTTAGACAAAAAAAATCCATACACATGAATCCAATCCTCTGAGCTCTGGGATGGTGGATGGCTGAGATTATGTGGAAAGGACAGATAAGTTCATGATGGTAATATATGTTGACTCAAGTCAAGGTGACCTGTTGCCCCTTCCAGAGTGAAAGTGTATCAATATGATCAATTTAGCAAAAAGTAGTTTCCAAGTCTCCATGGAAGATAGTGCTGAATTAGTCTCAGCTTTGGTCTCTTTGCTGGCATCCTGAATTAAATCAAGATTGTTAAGTGGGAAGCCATCAGGTGGGGCCATTTCTTGCTACTCTGGATATTCTGTTCATAAGCCCATTGAGAGGCTGATGGCAGAGGAAGGCTGAGGTCTACTAGCTAAGTCATTCTATTTAATTTAGTTCTTTTTCCATAAAAAATGCAACCTCCTAGGCCTGAAGTGATACAAAGAGCTTTGTGTTCTGTGCACAGCTCATTGGTTTATTTATAAGCCTAACCCAGACCTTCTTATCTTTTGTAATATTTCTCTGTCTGGGTTTGTGAACCCCATAAACCATGCCCATTTTATGCTTCCCATATAAATGTTTAAATTCTAATCTCAGGCCACTTTACTTTTTCCTTACAAAGTGTATGACCAAGGGCACTTCATAATTTCTATTCTCTGGGAGAATTTTCAGCATCATTGTCTTTCAGTATTAAACCCAAGATGGGCAGTAGCTGTCCATTTATGGCTTGACTTCATATACCAGACTGACTCCTGTGAGCCAAGTTCAGCACTTTTCCTCTTGTGTCAGATGGCCAAGAGTGGAATATGAAACTCTGAGTAAGAGCTGAGAGAGAGGAGTGAGAGGGAGTCTTTCTTCTTCTGCTCAATTCTCCACATATACTTTCTCAGCTTAGTGTACATACATTAATGTAGCCTAAATTAGATACTAATAAATATTTTAATCTTCCAATTATGTAGCATGAGTATCCAAAGATAATTTATAATTAATGACTTAAATGCATCACTCCATTTTTATAAATAAAGATATGTTATTGCATATTAGCTTCTATTTAGTGGGAAAATGCATTCACTAAATGGGACTCCCTTTGGTGCCTTTTAAAATAATGAAGATAATTTATAAATAACTGCAAAAATCAAGGTAATGACAGCAAATTTTTAAAATACAACTTTCATAACTTGAATTTTCCTGAAGTTATTTTCATTGGAATTTGATTTGGGGACAAATTGAAGCTTTCAAATTGCACCATCTGGTCATCTATTAGACAGTGACACACGACAGAGCAGTTTCAAAATGAAAAAGAAATGAAACAATG
This sequence comes from Graphiurus murinus, assembly GCA_004027655.1. NCBI lineage: Eukaryota > Metazoa > Chordata > Mammalia > Rodentia > Gliridae > Graphiurus > Graphiurus murinus. Next base: position 16,505 of record PVLC010003279.1, on the reverse strand, counting down.
TTCAAAAGGAAAGGAAAAATGGTTTCAATTTCCCAAGATTTCTGAATTGACAGAAAACTGATTTAGGGACTGTACAAGTGGAGCATCACATTCTAGACGGGAACCATAATAAACCTAAACTTCATGTTTCAATAGGAGAAGTGAAATGCATACTACATGGTAATTCCAAGAGGCTGAAAATAACGTAGTAGATTCTAACCATCTACTGGAAATCCTTTAACACTATTAAAACTGGCTTTTCTTAAATGAATAGGCATGACATGCCGTAACAAATCCAATAAACTAATTACTAAACAACTTAAAAATGTTATGTATCTGGGTAAGGAATGGGCAGAGGTCATAACAAGGAGGGATTTTAATGACTTATCTAAAATCTCTTTATGTGCATATCTCTGAATTAATAGGAAAGCAAAATAATCAATATATTGCTTGGCTGGAAAAAAAGTCATTTAAGATAATAAAAGCCCTGGACCAGGTCTGCTTGGTGAAGTATAAATGGATTAGTAACTGCTCCTGTCTATAGAATGAAAAGCTGCATAATCAATTAAAGCAGAGTATGCTAAACATGTTCTCAGAAAAAGCATCAAACACACACAAATATAGTAACAGTAATATAATAAAACTCCATTTATCCATTACTCAAGGTCAACAATGATTAAGTCTATACCCAACCTATTGCCCTCACCCCTAAATGTGTTGAAGCAAATGACAAAGTACAACTTTTCATGGGCAAATATTTCACTATCAATCTCAAAACCATAAAGAATTTTTCTAAATATAACATTGCCATTATAATATCTAAAAATTAATAGTAAGTCTGAATTATCAACAAATATCCAGGGTTTATATTTTCTGACTTTTGTAATTTTTTCTAATTAATATTCAAATATAATCATTAGATTGCAGTTGGTTGATATGTCTATTAAGTCTATCTATCTATCTATCTATCTATCTATCTATCTATCTATCTATCTATCAATCTATCAATCATCTATCATCATCATCATCTATCTTTGGTACAGAGGTTGAAACCTAGAAGCATTATAACTCTGAGCTATACTCCTACCCTTATTTTATTTTACTAAGTTCCTCAGGTTATCCCTAAATTGCTGAGGTTGGCCTCAAACCTGTTATCCTCCTGTCTGACCTCCCAAATTTTGGGATTACAGGTGTGTGTCACCACATCCAGCTCTTAAGTTTATTTTAATGGAGGTTTGCCTTCCATTATATTTTTCCTGGTAATCTTTTATTGAAAAAGCCCTAGATTTGCTTATGGTATCACTATGACACACGTATTATACTATACTTCTACCTCCATATTTCCTGTAATAGGTAATACAACTGGTAAGATTTAGATTTTGCTTGTATTTTGCTGTTGTTGTTTTGCAAAACTATTTCATGGCTGTTTTCATTCCCATTTAAAAGCATCTATTCTCCTGTTTCCTCATCTTTTGTGCTATTATCAATCTTGTCTGTATTTGCTTCTATCATTCCTTTTCTGGGGAATTTATTTTCTATTTTCAACATTTTGTGCTCATATACGGCTTTATACTAGGAAACAGTTTGGTGTGTTCATTACAATAATTCACAGGATTCAAACTACCTCTAGAAGTTTCAGACATATTAATAATGCCTTTGAGACTATCTGAAAGTTGGAGTACACATACCTCCTACCACGTGTGTGTTGTGCTCAGAATGCTGGAGCACATTTCATTCAGTTTCTGATGACAACTTTGGGGTTTGCAATTCTTACAACCTCCCAGCAGATTTCACATGGTCTTACAGATGTTGGTGCTTTATCTGCACCTGCTTAGGTTTTGCTGTCACTTAGTTTGTTGTACACATCTTTTCCTACAGTTTTGTCTTCACTATCCTCCTTGCTCTCTGTGTTTTATACGGATATTTAGGGACATTAAAACACTGCTGCTGCCAACACCAACTCCTGTAAATACAGCAGAAATAGCAAAATGATTATTAAAGATTCAATATAGTAAATTCCAAGACACGGAAATATGTTAACAATTGGCAAAGAGATTAAATTGAAATTAGCAGAAATAGGTCATGTCTGTCTTTTAAAATGGTAGCTTCAGTCCTATAAAGTGACAACTACAGAACAGTGTATAATTTTGTGTGCACACATACACGTACACAGTGTTGTTAGATATATGTGCAATAGAAAAAAATTATAAAAATAAAATAACTAATTCATTAAGTTTAAAAATAAAAGATAAAGTAGGTCAACAACTGGTTATGATATCTAAATAGAAAAATAAATGATTACAAAAGAAGGAAAGAATAAAAACTGTTTCAGAGATTATGTATTTAAGAGTTGTTAAGGATCTAAAAGATCTAATCTAGAACTAAATCTTATGCTTAACTGATTTTCTTAAGTTTTTCTGGTAACTCCAGTAATTTGTGTTCATTTCTTAGTTTAACATTATTGGGAGAGAGCCCAAGATGGTGTCTGAGTGAAAGACCTCTCTTTAGGCACTGTGAGCTCGAATCAAATCTTCCATAAAAGCAGCTTCTTGATGGAGGAAAAAAAGCAGCAAACAAAGCAACAAAAATTGAACTATAGCTAAAAAGACCCCAGAAAGCTGACAAGGGAGAACAAAGGAGCCCTACCTCATGGCAGCAGCGCCACACCAAGGAGCAGTGATGTCCATTAAGCCTGCTGCCCAGTTCAGGGGTCTATTAACATCAAGATAGCGTACGACCTCCTGCATACCTAGCAACCAGGTGTGGAGTAAGCGACTCCAGAACTCCACATCCTAACCAGGCGGCATATCCCTGCACCTTCCACAGCAACCAGAATGTGTGGTACAACCAGTGTAAGGCCCCTCAGGACCACCCCAGCTCACCTCTCCCTCCAGAGCTGGAGCAGCAATCAACTGCACTGCAGAGCTTAAATCCAAACTGCCACAAAAACAGCTTCTTGATGGAAGGAAAGAAAAGTAAGGCAGCAAAAAAAGTGAACAAAGGAACAAAAACAGCTGAACAGAACCCAGGGAGAACAAAGGAGCCAGCGCGAATGCAGCAGTGTCACATGCCGAGAACTGGTGGCCGCCATTTTGCCAGCCTCCAGTAGCGGGGTCTGTCAGCACCAAGACCTCCAACGACCTCCTGCACCCCCAGCGACCACAAGTGTAGTAAGTAACTACAGAACTCCCCACCATAATCAGGCAGCATATCCCCACAGGATCAACAGCTGTCCAGAACACTTGGGTCAACCATCTTAAGCCTGAGGCAAGGATACCCCAGATCACGCCTCCCACCAGAGCCAGCACAACAGAGATCTGAAAGTTAAATTGCACCCCCAGGGTACGGGGGCCCATATACAAAGGACAAACTTGGTCACTCGTCCTTCTAGCAATTGGATAGGAGCAGAAGTGTGGGAGGGACCCAGTGCACATAGGGCATAGAGACCTTTCAGGCACACTGGAAAATGGCTGGCATATAGATTACACTCCCACCACCAGCAAAGAGATGCAGACAGGCCCTGTGAGAGCTCAGAGACACAAGCTTGCAGCAGGAGAGGCATCAGCAGAACTCCCTGCCTGCACTGACAGAGAGAGCAAATAAGAATGCCAGAGATATGCTCAAATATCTAATAGAGTGAGTAGATACTTAAAAGCTGAAAATATTCATGCAGACCCAAAAGGGCTGAAAAGGCCAATTTAGCTCTGTACTTATAAACTAGCAGGGTTTTTGTTTTTGTTTCTAGTTGTTATATTTTGGTTTTGGGGTTTTTTTGTGTGTGTTTATGTGTTCTATTTGTTTTTACTCTGTTTTTGTTTTGTATTGCCTTGATTTATTTATGTTTGTTTGGATGATTGGTTGCTTTGTTATTTTTTGCTCAGTTTGTTGACTCTAATCCATATCCCTTTTACAAGCTTCCCTCCCTCTCTCCCATCTATATTCCTTTCCTCAACAATTTTTCTTTTCTTTTTGCTTTTTCTCTGTTTCATATAAATACCATCTCATACTACAACACCTAAAACTCTACATTGACTACCAGAATTCCCCGACATATCCACTATCTCTAATCTTTACCATATATCACCTCAACACACTCAACCTCTTATTCTACTGGACTGTACCCTCTACTTTACTCTATTCTTCTATTCATCACTGTGACTTCTCACCCAACCTTTACCACTGAACACAACCTGTCCCTGTATATACCAGCGGATACCTCTAAACCCCCACTGCAGAGATTGGATGAGAAAGCTTGCAAGATCAGCAAAGATATGAATTTAAGAACAGGGAAACCATGAGAAGGAAAAATAGCAAAGAAACAATGAGTCACTACAACCCCACAATAACAGAACTCAACAACACTGAATGGCAGAGACTACCAGAAGAACAATTCAGATCTTTAATAATAGAAATGATACAAAACTTCCAGAAAGAATCAGAGAGCTGGAAAGAAATAAAGAAACAAATAAACAAAGAACCTGACACCCTGAAGAGGAATCAAAGACAAGCCTTGAAGGAAATGAAGGATGTGAAAGATGCAATAATTGAAGTGAAGGCATCAATACAAACTATAAACAGTAGATTAGACCACATGGAAAATATAATGTCACTCTTAGAAGATGACCATTCCAAAAATGAATCTATAGTACATAATTTAGAAAAAAAAAATTGACAGTATGAATTGGATATTGACGAGACCTGGGCCAATTTTAAAAGAGCTAACCTAAGAATAATAGGCACAGAAGAGGGATTCAAAGTTGAAACTAATGGAATAAAAAATCTTCAAAGAAGTAATATCAGAGAATTTTCCAAACATAGAAAGAGAAGTTGACACACAGGTACAGGAAACATGTAGAACTCCCTCGAGACAAGACCAAAGAAGAGGTTCTGCATGCCACATAATAATCAAGTTGACTAATGTAGAGGCTAAGGCGAGAATTCTAAAGGCAACAAAAGTAAAAGGCCAAGTGACACTTACAGGCAAACCAATTAGAATCACTCCAGACCTCCCAAATCAAGTCATGAAAGCCAGGAGAGGCTGGAGTAACATATTCCAAATTCTGAAAGAAAATAACTTGCAGTCAAAATTCTTCTACCCAGCAAAACTGTCTCTCAAAATTGACGGAAATAAAAACCTTCAATGACAAACAGAAACTGAAAGAATTTATTTCTTCCAAACCAGCACTAAAGAAAATACTCAAAGAGATTAACTACAAAGAAGAACTAATAAGTAAACGTCAAAACCAGAGAAACAATTATTTCCAGGAAGCAAACAACAAAGCAAAGGAGAATAAACACTACTGAAAAAAGAAGTCAAACTCAAAATGTTAGGAATTAAAAATCATCTCTCAATAATTACACTGAATATAAATGGTCTCAACTCCCTAATAAAAAGGCACAAGGTGGCAAAATGGATTAAAACCCAGATTCCATCTATATGCTGCCTGCAAGAAACATACCTTACAAGCAAAAGTTCCCACAAACTAAAGGTGAAGGGCTGGAGTAAGGTAATCCATGCCAATGGAACCTGAAGACAAGCAGGAGTAGCAACCATGATATCAGATAAATTAGACTTCAAGCCTAAGCTTATCAGAAGAGACAAAGCAGGTCAGTTTTTTCACTAGTAAAAGGAACAATCCAGCAAGAGGAAATAAAAATTATCAACATCTATGCCCCAAACATAGGTGCAGCCACTTTTATAAAACAAATTCTACATGATATAAGGAACACATAGACCCCAATACACTAATATTGGTAGACTTAAATACTCCTCTCACATCACTAGACTGATCTTCTAAAAAAAAGGTCAGTAAAGACACATCAGACCTAAAGAATACCATAAACTAAATGGACCTATTAGACACATACAGACTCTTTCACCCAACTACAGCTGAATGCACATTTTTCTCAGCTGTTCATGGAACCTTCTACAAAATAGATCACATTCTGGGCCACAAAGCAAGCACTGGCAAATTAAAAAAATGTAACATAATTCCCTGCATCTTTTCAGACCATGATGGAGTGAAACTACAAATCAACTCTAAGAAGCCCCAGAGTAGCCATGTAAACACATGTAGACTGAACACCACACTGCTGAACGAGGATTCTGTCACAGAAGAAGTAAGGGTAGAAATTAAAAAAATTCCTAGAAACCAATGAAAACAGAGACACAACATATCAAAACCTCCTTTGGGATACTTTGAAGGCAGTACTAAGAGGAAAATTCATAGCACCGAATGCCCACATAAGAAGAACAGAAGCCGGGCGTGGTGGCGCACGCTTGTAATTCCAGCATTCAGGAGGCTGAGCCCGGAGGATCCAGGTTCGAGGCCAGCCTCAACTACCTAGTGAGGCCCTCTGCAACTTAGTGAGACTCGGTTTCAAAATAAAGAATAAAAAATAGGGCTGGGGGTATAGCTCGGAGGTAGAATGCCCCTGAGTTCAATCCCTAGTACCGCAAAAAAAAAAAAAAAAAAAAAGAACAGAAAATCACCAAATAAATAATCTAACGACACAGCTCAAACCCCTTGAAAAATAAAAACCATCTAACCCCAAAGCCAGTAGATGACAGGAAATTATGACAATCAGAGGAGAAATTAATGAAATGGAGAATAAGAAAACAATACAGAAAATAAAACAAATAGCTGGTTTCTTGAAAAAATAAACAAGATCAATAAACCATTGGCCAACCTAACCAAAAGAAACAGAGAATCAACCCAAATTACCAAAATTAGAGATGAAAAAGGTGATATTACCACCAACAGCATGGAAATACAGAGGATTGTCAGAAACAATTTTGAAAAACTATACTACAACAAAATGAAAAATCTAGAAGAAATTGACAAATTTCTAGACACATATAACCTTCCTAAAATGAGTCAAGAAGATATAGAAAACTTAAACTGATGAATAACAATCACAGAGATAGAAACAGCAATAAAGATTTTACCATCAAACAAAAGCCCAGGGCTAGATGGTTTTCCAAGTGAATTTTATAAAACATTTATAAAAGAGTTAATCCCAATACTCCTCAAACCATTCTGTGAAATAGAAAGAAGGGACCCTCCCAAACACATTCTATGAAGCCAACATCACATTAATACCAAAGCCAAATAAAGACAGCTCAAGAAAAGAAAACTATAGGCCTATATCATTGATGAACTTAGATGCAAAACTGCTAAACAAAATACTAGCAATATGCATTCAAAACCACATCAAGAAAATTATATGCCATGACCAAGTTGGGTTCATCCCAGGGATGCAAGGCTGGTTCAACATATGAAAGACAATCCATGTAATTCACCACATAAACAGAATCAAAGACAAAAATCACATGATCATCTCAATTGATGCTGAAAAAGCATTTGACAAGATCCAGCACTCATTCATGCTAAAAACACTTCAGAGAATTGGAATAGAAGGAACATACCTCAACATCACAGAGGCAATATACAATAAGCCAACATCATATTAAATGGAGAAAAACTGCAAGAGTTCCCACTAAAAACAGGAACAAGACAACGATGTCCATTATCACCTCTTCTGTTCAATATAGTACTTGAGATTCTAGCCAGAGCAATAAGGCAAGAGAAGGAAATCAAAGAGGTAAAAAGAGAAAAAAAAACTAAAACTACCCCTTTTTGCAGATGACATGATACTATAAATAGAAGACTCAACAAACTCAACCAAAAAACTTATAGAACTGATCAACAAATTCAGCAAAGTGTCTGGATACAAAATCAATCTTAAAAAATCAGAAGCTTTCCTGTATGCCAAACATAAATCCACTGAAAAAGAAATCCAAAAAACAATTCCACTCACAATTGCACCCCCAAAAATAAAATACTTAGGGATAAACCTAACCAAAGAGGTAAAAGACCTCTATAAGGAGAACTATAAAAAGTTGAGGAAAGAAATTGAAGATTCCTTAGAAGATGGAGAGTTCTTCCATGCTCTTGGATAGGCAGAATAAATATCATCAAAATGGCCATCCTCCCAGAAGTGATCTATAGATTCAATGCTATACACATGAAATTACCAAGGTCACTCCTCACAGACATAGAAAAATCAGTCCTTAAACTCATTTGGAGTAACAAAATGCCCAGGATAGCCAAAGTAGTTCTTAACAACAAGAACTATGCAGGAGGTCTCACAAAACCTGACTTCAAACTCTACTACAAAGCCACAGTAATAAAAGCACAAGCAACTCAAAGGAAGATCAATACACGGGATTGTATTAAACTGAAGAACTTCTCTGCAGCAAAGGAAACTATCAAGAAACTCAACAGAGAGCCCACAGAGTGGGAGGAAATTTTTGCCAGCTACTTTTCTGACAGACGACTGATATCCAGGATGTACAGAGAACTCAAGAAACTGACAGCTAAGAAAACAAAATACCCAATCAAAAAATGGGAAAAGGATCTAAATAGACACTTCACAAAAGAATAAATACAAATGGCCAATAAATGTATGAGGAAATGCTCAACATCATTAGCAATCAGAGAGATGCAAATCAAAACTACCTTGAGATTTCATCTAACTCCAATCAGAATGGCAATCATAAAAAACATGAACAACAACAACTGCTGGCAGGGTGTGGAGAAATGGGAACCCTAATACATTGTTGGTGGGATTGCAAATTAGTGCAACCACTTTGGAAAACAATATGGAGGATTCTCATATGAATGGGAATGATCCTACCATATGATCCAGCAATACTTCTTCTGGGTATCTACCCAAAAGAATGGAAACCAAACTATCAGACTGATGCATGTGTATCTATGTTTATAGCTGCACAATTCACAATTGCCAAACTATGGAACCAGCCAAGATGTCCATTGATAGATGAATGGATTACAAAGCTATGGGATATGTACACAATGGAATTTTACTCAGCCATAAAGAAGAACAAAATCATGTTATTTTCAGGGAAATGGATGCAACTAGAAAACTTTATGCTAAGTGAGATTAGTCAGTCACAAAAAGTTAAAAATCGAATGCTCTCCCTAATATGTGGATGCTAGGGAGAAGATGGAGCATAAGAGGGACTCCAAATGAAAAAGGAGAAACCCTAGATAAGCAAAGAAGTTGACTTAACTGAAGATAATGGATGGGGTGTGGGGGCACCCTAATTCACATAATGTACTTTCCAAATGTATCAAAGTCAACCACTAAACTGAACTTGAGTAGGAAGGAGGGTGAGGGAGTGGGGTGGGAATTGGGGAAGGGATTAAATGAGAAATGTGTGCATATATGCCTTTATTAGCTTGTACCTAACAAAGATGTATGATTACAATGCACCAATTAATAAAAAAAATTAAAGAATAAAAAAAAATTATTGCATTATTGTGCGTTACAATCAAATGTTAAAGTGATTCATTAGTGATTCAATATAGCCAAAAGTGTCTTTACCTAATCATACCAAAACAAGGACATATTAATAAAATATCACAATTAATTTAATGCTTTAAATGACAACAATGCAGTATATTTTTGTTAATTTTGATTATTAAATACCTGTCACTTCTTAATTTACTTTTTCTTCTCTATTATGAAAAATATTGGTGATACAAATAGAAGTTAAAATGATTTAATATACTGATTGGTAAATGAAAGGAGCAGGGATATAAAAAGTCATCTTACATCTGAAGAAAATATTATAGAAAGACATAATTTTTTCTGACCTTCAAAACCTTTAATCATTGAAAACCACTTTGCAAAATAGTTCCATAAATTTTAGTTTCCAAATATATTTTCTTTCTGAAAGTCAAAAGCATTTTTTCAGTGTTCATATGCACTTTAGGGCCAATCTCCTCACTAGGGATACTAAAAAAATAGGACCTCAGTATGAGACATAACCTTAGAAATCAAGTGAGTTTTCAATTATTACTGGAGGGAAAACCTTTCTCTACAAATGAAATGGGAATGTAAGTAAATCAGTTTAGAGCAGAGCTGTGTTTTATGAATTTGACCATAATAGTTAGAAATTCCAAAATCTGGCCTCTTGCAGAACCTGTGGCTGCTATCTAGACCCTGCTGGAAAGGGTACTGGCGAGGATGTGGAGAAGTGGGAACTCTAATACATTGTTGGTGGGATTGCAAACTAGTGCAACCACTGTGGAGAACAGTATGGAGGATCCTGAGACGTATGGGAATGAACCTACCATATGATCCAGCAATACCACTTTTGGGTATCTACCCAAAGGAATGGAAACCAAACTATCAGACCGATGTATGTGTATCTATGTTTATAGCTGCACAATTCACAATAGCCAAACTATGGAACCAGCCAAGATGTCCATCGATAGATGAATGGATTACAAAACTATGGGATATGTACACAATGGAATTTTACTCAGCCATAAAGAAGAACAAAATCATGTTATTTGCAAGGAAATGGAGGCAACTGGAAAACATTATGTTAAGTGAGATTAGCCAATCACAAAGAGTAAAGAAACATATGTTCTCCCTAATATGCAGATGCTAGGGAGAAGATGGGGCATAAGAGGGTCTCCAGATGATAAAGGAGAGGCCCTCGAAAGCAAAGAAGTTGATTTAACCGAAGGGGTTGGACGGGGAGGGGGGGGGCACGCGAATGTATATCAAAGTCACTCACTAAACTGAACTTGAGAGGGAGGGAGGGTGAGGGAGCGGGGTGGGAATTTGGGGAAGGGGTCAAATGAGAATTGTGAGCACATATATCGTTATCAATTTGTACCTAACAAAGATGTATGCTTACAATGTATGAATAAAAAATAAAAATTTTTAAAAAATACAAAAAACATCTATTAAACAATTTAATCTTTTCATTTTGCTTGTATAAATATGCCCTGCTTTGATTGCTGGCTTGGGGTTAATTAAGAGATTATAGGCTAAATTATTTAAGTAAACTTGTGGAGTTTACAGTTTCAGAAAGACTTTAAATAAATCTTTGTGAGTCAGAGTCTTATTGACTACGTAAAACAATCTAACCATTCTTCTATTTCATAATTCTGAAGTATTTTACATAAATAAAGACCAACTGTGTAAACTGCAAACATATCTGTGGCAAAACAGAAAATGCATGTGGAGAAAATAAAGAAAAAGAATATGTAGAACAAGTATTGTCAGTAACAACGAAAATCTACTGAGAACAGGAAATATTTTTAAGTGATGAGGACCATCACTTCCCTCATTTCCCTCAATTCTTTCCCTCATTCTTTCTATGGCTAAAAATCATGTGTTCTTTACAGACACACTGGGATTGTAATATTCTCTAATTATAAACAATACTTACTGTAAAGCTAGAAAACATATCATTCAATATATAACTACATCATTCAATAGAACAAAAATTTCTCAGGAAACAATATATATCACTAATGCTCTCATACTTTTTTCTCTTTCCAGGCAAATTTCTATTTTGATAAACTGAGTTGTCCCTCAAAATGAGTGGTAAAATATTAAATAAGTATGGAATCTGAGTGGTCAATTACTTCAAAATAAAATAGCAAAATTATAATTATAATAGTAATAAAGATAATTCATTATTTCCTTAGCACTTTCTTTGGGAAAGCACTGTGCTAAGTACTTTATATGCACTTGTCTCCTTTCATTAGTATAAATATTCTAGGAAGTAGATATAATTACTAATATTTTGCAGATGAAGACAATAAGGTTCATAGTCATTAAATATACCTTAGTCTTTATGAGCACAATAGTTAGTGAGAGACTTGGGGTTAAAATCTAGCTCTGTCATATACGAACTGTGAGAAAAAAAACTTATCTCTTTCTCAGATTAGGATTTCTACTCCAACGATCGGATTAACTTCACTTACCTTGGAATATTATTATTAAGGCATTATTTGTGAATGAATACTGCCAGTACAAAGCTCTAAACATTGAAAATGATATTGTGCTGCTTACTTGTTATAGCCTATTCCTGCTTTACTCCTTCATTCCGGGCAGACTAATGTTTACTAGTGTAACTGTTATACGACTTTATACCTTCCCTATTTCTAGCATCAAGAATACTTTGATTTTTACTATTTCAATTTTCTTTCCACATGACTAAAATGGCAAAAAGGGCAGTAATCATTATTGTAAGAATTTTCCATAAGCTACTTGTTCCAAGACATTTCCAAAATGACCTTACTTCCGAGCGAAAGTAAGGTCTACATGCAAAGAAGTTCTACATGCAAAGATTAATAGCCCCTGACCATTTCTAAAATTGTAGGGGACATTGAAACAAATTATTGCACTGTCTATTTGTTTTTCTGAAATTGACATCTGAAACTCGCTGATTATTAGTGGCTAATTAAAAAAATCTCCATAATTGGCCCATTTTTAATAGTTTTGGTAAAACCTTCAGTAAAAGGTCATTCACTAGCATCCCAAGGAAGGGAGCTTAACAATTCTTTCCCTGAAGTAAGATTTTTCTCCCCATTAACCTTTTAAATACAATTACATGAGTTTATTAAAAGGAAAAATCCATTTGTTAAAACTCAAGAGAATTTTTGTGACATATGACTTGTCATTTTAAAGCATATTAATCTCACTCATCTTATATCACAATCAACCCAAAACCAGCGTAGGCAGTTCATCTTATGTGTCATAGGAAGCACAAAACGAAGGTTTATTATTACCATGTAATCATTTTAATGATTTTTTTAAAATGTCAGTAAACTGAAATCTAATTAGTTTGTCTTCCCTAAGCCCATTTATTATTATCAACAAAGATAATAGCATTTTTGAATATTGGCTTATCAAATGCAAGAATCATTTGACTCCAAATCAACCATTATTGAATAATCTCATGCAGTAGTATAAATTTGCTGATTACTTCTTGTAAATCACCTAGATATTTATATGAATTAAATTTTTGATGGGAAAATTAGATCAGCAATTCTGTCTTGGTGATGCTATACTTAGATGAGTCTTAGGGCATGAAATAGCATAAAAGTGTTAAATTGTTTTTAAAGTACTACAGTTTCATTCATTTGAACAAATAGTTATGCCCAATTGCATTCGGTTTTATTGATTCATCTTCTTTTATAGTGAGTATTCTGTTCTAGTTTTTTAAAGCCACAATATATAGTTATTAAAACAAGTTCCCGCCTGGCGTGGTGGTGCACGCTTGTAATCTCAGTACTTGGGAAGCTGAGACTGGAGGATCCAGGTTGGCAGCCAGCCTCAGCTACTTAATGAGACGCTCCTCAACTTAGTGAGACCCTATTTCAAAATAAAGAATGAAAAATAGGGCAGGGTGTATAGTTTGGTGGTAGAATGCCCCTGGGTTCCACCCCCAGTACCTAAAAAAAAAAAAAAAAAAAAAAAAAAAACAAGTTTTCCTTTTCTAAACTTCTTGCTATTTCCATATTAATGAACCAATTTTTCCCCTACCTCAAATATTTTTCATATGTAAGCAGTTTACTATCTCTCTTCTAAGAAAAGAGAAGCCCAAATTTTCTCTCACTGGTGGAATCTTCAATATTCCTCCAAGGCATTTTAAATACAGTTCACTAATACTATAGCAAACTACTGGAATTAAGATAAAGAATACTTACACATATAAATGAACAACTTATTTTCTCCCTTGTCAGAGTGTCCATTAGGAAAGTTACAAATTGTGTGGATAAAAAAAGAAAACAACTGGATTTATTTCCTGGAAAAGTATCTTAACTTTTTCCTTTTCATCTCAGGAGTGATGGCACATTTTAAATGTTTGGGTATATATTAAACAAATAGCAATTTAGGCCCTATTATAACCAACACACTTCTAGAAAAATACTAGTGAATATAGATATACTTACACTCTGGAAGGGGGAGAAATAAAATATTAAAGTAAACAAATGAGCAGGACAGTTTTAAAAGACACAAAGCTCTAGGGAAATAATAATGTACTGGGGTGTTTATGGCTACTGGAGATGGTGCAGTCATGGAAGTTAGTTCCATTTTCTTTTTTTAATACTTGTATTGGTGCAATGTAATTATATATCACAGTGAGGTACAAAGTCATACAAACAAACAAGCACACAAGTCTTGGTGCATTTTCCTTCAGTGCCACCCCACTGCCCACCCCTCCAGTATATAATAGATTGGTAGTCATACCTTCATGCACAGGCATAGCATAATTTGAATTGTTTCTTTCATTAGTTCTTCCCTTTTCCCTCCCTTCCCTTACTTCCACTGGTCACTCTCCTCAGTTATCTTATGTCCCTTTTGTTTCCCATTTTCTCTCTAGCTTCCACATATGAGAGAAGACATTCGACCCTTGACTCTCTGAGACTGGCTGATCTAACTTAGCATGATATTCTCTAGTTCCTTCTATTTTCCTGCAAATAACATAATTTTGTTGTTCTTTCTGGCTGAGTAAAACTCCATTGTGTGTATATAAATATTTCCACCTTCTTAAAGGGATGTACTCTCCAGTTCCAAGACTGGAAAAAAAACTAAAAGTTAGAACAGGGGCTACAGGACTTATACCTGACCTCTAGAGTCCAAGAAATAAATCAACCCTGATTTGATGCCCTAGCTTTTTTTTATTCACAAATTATGACACATTTTTAATACTACTCATGTGCAAAATATTAATCTAATGTGTCTTCTTATCAACCACTTATCAGCTACAGGACTGGGTTAAGAAATCACCAACTAAATTGTTCATAAACTAAGAGATTCATTAAAAACTTATTGAATTTGATGTACTTGGCTCGTATTAACAGGATTTTAAACCTAAACTATTCTGCCTGTTGATATACTAAAACAAAGAAAATGAAAACAAAACAAAACAAAAACCACTGCATTTGACAGTCCTTACTGTGACATGTAATAAGGTTGAATTTCAGACTGATCACCCCCTTGCCTTTTCTCTTCTAGATGTGTTACCACTCATCTCTTTTCGTGTGTTACCCTGGCTATGTTAAGCAACTTGACAATGCTCACAAACTTGTTCTCAAATGCTTACCTCAATCTGTAGAAGAAATATCATCATTGGTTATTTAAACAAAACCCTCTTTGAAGGACCATTATGATAATTTTTTAAGTGGAAAGTTTTCTAGCATGCTAAATACTTTCAAAATGAAAACATAATATTTATAAAATAGATAAAAAGTGTTTCATAAAAATTATTATAGAGGAATGAGTCAATAAATAATGAAAGCCTGTTTTTAGGAATATGGTACCTTTCAGTCAAAATGCTTTATGTATGAAGATAGCTTCAATCATTCTCTCCGAAGTAGAACACACTTCTTCATATCACAGCATTTATGATAGAAAAAATAAAATGACAGTACCTCACTTAGAACACAAAGAGTGCATTAGATGACAAATTGTGATCTGTAAAATGCATCCATTTTAGGATGGCTATTCCCAAGCCAAAAATTTCATGAAAATTAATTCCATCCTCAAATCAATTCTGAGAAAGTCCAAAGAGTACAGTCAGTAAAACTGGAAATCATAAGGACAGATAAAAATGTACATAAATTAGAGGCAATATTCAGCACATTGACCTGCACATTTTGCTGTCAGAAGCTTTTGTGCATCCAAAGCAGCTAAGGTTTTAACTTGGAAGAGCAAAAACAACAAGTAAAGAAGTCAAGAAGTATAATATATCTGTCTTTTATGACCCTAAAGTCCAAATTAAACAAATAAATACATACTAAACTACTGAAAACTCTTTTCAATATCATAAAAATCAAGTCAAACAGTGGGTTTGGTTTCATTTGGATTAGGCATAATCAAATAAAATATATATATTTTTAAAAAGGTCAGGTGTGGTCGTATATAACTGTAAGCCAACTACTCAGGATGGTGAGGCAGTAGGACTGCAGATTTGAGGCCAGGTTACTGGTAATATAGAAATAATTGTTTAAAAAAATAAAATAAGGGAGCTGGGCGTGGTGGCGCACGCTTGTAATCCCAGCATTCGGGAGGCTGAGACCGGAGGATCCGGGTTCAAGGCCAGCCTCAGCTACCTAGTGAGGCCTTCCAGAACTCAGTGAGACCCGGTTTCAAAATAAAGAATAAAAAATAGGGCTGGGGGTATAGCTCGGAGGTAGAACGCCCCTGGGTTCAATCCCCAGTACCGCAAAAAAAAAAAAAAATAATAATAATAATAAAATAAAATAAAATAAGGGCTGTGGGTTGTAGTTTAGTGGTAGAACCCCACTGGGTTTAATCTCCAGTACCACATGCACACACAAAAATAAATAAATAAATAAATAAATAAATAAATAAATAAATAAATAAATAAATAAATAAATAAATACTGAGTGATTTTAGGCTATGTGATTCTTTTTTTAAATATACTTTCATTGCCAACACCATTTGTTAAAGAGGCTATCCTTTCTCCAGTGTATATTTTTGGCTCCTTTGTCAAAAATCAGTTGACTGTAAGTCTGTGGGTCTGTTTCTGAGTCTTCTATTCTGCTCCATTGGTCTATGTATCTATTTTTGTGCCAATACCATGCTGTTTTTATTACTGTGGCTTTGTAGTAGAGTTTAAAGTCAGGTATTGTGATACCTCCTGCATGATTTTTATTGCTAAG
>PVLC010003278.1:9391-99808 GCA_004027655.1 Graphiurus murinus | reverse complement strand
GAGGATTGACCTCAGGGGTGTTCTATCTCTAAACTATATCCCAAGCCCCCATTTTTTGCAGTACTAAGGATTGAACCCAGGA
Organism: Graphiurus murinus; assembly: GCA_004027655.1. Lineage (NCBI taxonomy): Eukaryota > Metazoa > Chordata > Mammalia > Rodentia > Gliridae > Graphiurus > Graphiurus murinus. Next base: position 99,726 of record PVLC010003278.1, on the reverse strand, counting down.
GTATTCTACCTCTGAGCTACACCCCCAGTTCTATTTTTTTATTCTTTATTTTGAATCAGGGTCTCACTAAGTTGCAGGGGGTCTCACTAAGTAGCTGAGACTGGCCGCAAACCTGGATCCTCCTGTTTCAGCCTCCCAAGTACTGGGATTACAAGCGTGCGCCACCATACCTCGCTTCCTTTTTTATTTTTAATTTTGATGCAGGGTATTGCTAAGTTCCAGAGGCTAGCCTTAAACCTGTGATCCTCCTGTGTCAGCCTCAAACCTGGGATCCTTCTGTGTCAGCCTTCCCCCATGCCCAGCTTATTTCTATACTCATTTTTAAACTAGGTTCTTTCCTTTTTTTCTTTTTCTTCTTTGGAGTATTAGGGATTGAACCCTGAGGCATTCTACCTCTGAAGTACACTCCCAGCCCTTTTATATTTTTTATTTTGAAACAAGGTCTTACTAAGTTACTGAGGCTGGCCTTGAACCTATGATCTTTCTGTCTCAGCCTTCCAAGTATTGGAATTACAAGGTTATTTTCTTATACTATGAAAGCAGGTAAGGACTTAGGAAATGCCACACCCTCTTGGGCACAGACCATTGTCTCTACCTTCACTTCAAAGGGCTCCGCAGTCTTTGACCTCAGCTGTCTCCCTAGAGCGGAGACCTGGAATACAGAGTTCAGCAGAGAGAAAACTTTGTTTCACGGTTTCATGCAGAGGGACCTGAGAACTGCTCTAGGGACTTGTTTGATGACTTCCACCTGTCACTGTGGGGTGACAGGGAGAAAGGGGGGGCATGCTGATAACACTTGATCTAAAAGGAGCAGTGAGGGTACCAACAGCAGAGGCTAGTTAGAGACATTTTACTGGCTGCAGCAACTAGAGACAAATAGTTTCATTTATTCCAAATCAGAGGTCTGGAGATGGAGGTCTGAGGATGCACCTCAGTGGTGGAGCCCTCGCCTAGCAAACACGGCGTGCTGGCTGCAATTCCCAGCACCGACACACACACACACACACACACACACACACAGGCTCTGTGCAGATGGAAATGCTGGTGCTACAACTCTACTCGTACCCCTGTTTAAAGACAAAAGAGCTGCCATGCTTTTTCTAAAATAATTTGAAGGATTTATATATGGCCATATATCAAATGTACTAGTTCAATTAGTAATATAAAAATATGTGTATCGGGATATACATTCTATGAGTCACTATTAGTTTTTGTATACCAGACTGCATTCTTTTTTTTTTTTTTTTTTTTTGGTAATGAGGATTGAACCCATGGCATTGTATCTCCTATCTACACCCATAGCCCCACATAATAATTATATAAACAGGGTCTTGCTAGCAACCTATAATATACATTATTATGAGAGTCTGGCTAAGTTTCTGAGGCTGGCCTCAAACCTGTGATCCTCCTGTCTCAGCCTCCCAAGTCCTGGGATTACAGGCGTGGGCTATGATGCCTGAGCCAAACTGGATTTTTAAAGACATTTGAAGCTTTCACTTTATTTTTTCACTTTAACATCAAAGCATTAATATCATTCAGAAACAAAAAAAAATGTAAGTAGTTTAATGATTTTCCTTAAACTCAGTGCCACTAACGTCACGTTTCTGGTCTCCAGTGCACTGTTGTCGCACAGCAGCTGCAGTCTTTGAAATGAGAGCTGAGAAAGATAATATAACTTTCTGAAAATTGCAGTTTATGGCCCAGAAACTTGAGTCTAAATCATGTATGTCTTATGCTACTTTATTTAAAGAATGGCATGTTTAAATCACTGTATAATCTATCAGAACCATGAATTGGCATGTTAAGAGTCACTTGGAGAAAATGCTTTAATTTGAACTGCAAGGAAAACCAAACTCAAATTCATTTCCACTTTCTGTCCTTTTAAAAAAAAACTACACTCACAATTTCACAACTTCTTAAATTCTAGTTTTGTCTTTGTTAATAATTCAGATAGTTGAGTTCCTGTGGCGTTCCAGGTGATGTTCTAAATGCTGGTGGCCTTAATCCAAACGGGCCCAAAGCCCTGCCTTCGGGGAGCTGACGTTGTACTTAGGTGCACACTTTGCACTTATATGCACACATTGTACTTACATGTACGCATTTTTTTTTACACGCACGCATTGTGCTTGTATGTACACGTTATATTTACAGGCACATTGCATTTACATGCACACATTGTACTTACATGCACATTGTACTTATGTGTATACATTGTACTTATATACACACGTTGTATTTACATACACACATCATATTTACAAACACATTGTACACTCACATGCACACTTTTCTGGGAGAGGCACTAAGCTATGCTTTCCACACGTGAGATATTTTAATGTTTCTATCTGTCAAAGGGGAGGGACACTGTCATGATCCCAGTTTACCAACGAGGAGGTGGAGGCTTGCAGTGTCAGGTCTGAGCGTGACCCCTGGGGCTCCACCTGACCCCATGCTGGTTTCTTGGCCACTGTGCACGTGATCTCTTTGGAGTCCTTTGGAATCACTGAATCGCCTTCCACAAGGAATTGTTTTGGCACACCTTAATGTGGCCATGGAAACTGTGCTGAAAAGATGTGTTCAATGTGTGGAAGCAGCTGAGAGGCGAGCCATCAGGACAGTGGGTTCCCGTCACATCCAGTGAAGACCAGTGTGGGGAATTATTGAGCTAAGATCGATGCGCAGAAGGGCCGGCGGCACGCTTCAGGTCAGTCTAAGGAAGGCTGTCTGGCCTGTCCACAGGAGGAATGGATTGCCTCATTAAGTGCTGAGTGGTGGCTACAGATCGAGGGTCGTGGGTGTGGTGGAGAGACGGTGCAAATGTTAGATGGTGATTTAGGATAAGGGTCTGGTTGCCGGAGAGATTTGATTCATCAGGTTTGGAGTGTGGCCTGGACACCTGAAATTTTAATCCACGTGGTAGATAACTTATTTACCAGGTAGGAGGTTTGGAGGCTCAGCTAGCAGAGGTCACAGATGTGCCCAAGTCACATTTTGAGGAGAGGGTATGGAATGTTGTAGAAACTAAAAGACCCACTTTGTGGCTAGACTCAAAAGAGCGAAGGGAGACTTGTATTAGAAAACTGCGGAGATAAGCCGGGTAAGGCGGCACACACCTGTGATCCCAGGACTTGGGAGGCTTCGACAGGAGGGTTGCAGGTTCAAGGCCAGCTCACAGTAGTTTATCAAGATCTTGTTTCAAAATAGAAAATAAAATTAAAAAGGCTGGGGTGTAGCTTATTGGTAGAACACCCCTGCATTCACTCCCGGATACCGCCGCTACTCCCTCTGATCTCCAAAGTGGAGACAGAGGTGTGGGCCAGAAGTTGGAGATTCTGCTCAGGTGTGTTAAAAATCTTCGTTGTAATAAAAAACCATCTTGGCTTAGAGCTACGTAGGTGACAAGATTGTATATGTGCAAATGTGTTCACACATGATATTTTGGATGCACACATGATATTTTTAAATTTTTAAAATGGAGCCGGGCGTGGTGGCGCATGCTTGTAATCCCAGCATTTGGGAGGCTGAGACGGGAGGATCCAGGTTCGCAGCCAGCCTCAGCTACCTAGTGAGGCCCTCTGCAACTTAGTGAGACCCTGTTTCAAAATAAAGAATAAAAAATAGGACTGGGGGTATAGCTCAGAGGTAGAATGCCCCTGGGTTCAATCCCAAGTACAGCAAAAATAAATAAATAAATAAATAAAATGCACGTGATATTTTTAAAGATCCCTCAGGCTTTGAGGAGAATGGATTTAAGTGTGGATGGGGAGAGGCCGGGATGGATGGCCAGGGATTCACTGAAGTGTGCCAGGTGAGCCACCCTGGGGCCCAGCATTGCCTGGACTGGATCTGTTAGGTAAGAGGGAGGAGGCAGGGGCACGGAGATGGCGGGGTTTACTCCAGAGTGAGCCGTGGAGGCGGCAGGTTTGTGGGGCGTGCTGGGTGTTGGGTGGAGGTGTCTGTGACAGTCTCTCTCAGATGTTGAAGACTCTGGTCTGGAGATGAGAAGGAGCCGTCAGAGTTGAGGCCAAGGGCCCGGCAGGGGCGGGTTGTCTAGGGAGGAAGAAGAGTGTTGGAGAGGCCAGGCCAGTGGGACGTGTCCAGACGGGAAGTGGGTCAGGAAGACCAAGGAGCCGAGGAGACCAAGAAGAAAGCCTTGGATTCCCCAGCCTGCAGGCCCTGAGACCCCCGAGGGAGCATTGAGGAAGCGGTGGGTGGGGGCCGGCGAGGGCCGGCGCTGGGGGGACAGAGAACGCCCCCAGGACAGTTGGTCATGAAGAGGGCAGAGAAGTAAGACGGTCTCTTGATGGGAACATGGGGGCCGCTGCTAAGACACTTGAAAATAATTGTAAAGACTTCTTTTTTTTTGGTTTTAATTGCCAGGTGTGGTAGTACATGTCTGTAATCCCAGTACTGGGGAGGCTGAGACAGGAGGATCAAAGATTTGAGGCCAGCCTTAGCAACTTAGGAAGACCTTTAGCAACTTACTGAGACCATGTTTCAAAATAAATATAAATAAATAAATAAATAAATAAATAAATAAATAAATAAATAAATAAAAAGGGCTATGAGTGTAGTTCAGAGGTAAGGTGTCGCTGGGTTGAACCCCCAGTACCAAAATAATAATAATAATAATAATGATAATAATGATTTTTATTTGCTTATTCTTGTGGTGCTGGAGATGGTACCCAGGGCCTCGTACATGTTTGGCAAGGACTCTGTGGCTGAGCTGCATCCCCCAGCCCTTAAAATACTTTTGAATGATGGCACGGACATTTGGTCTATTTGCTGATTTATCTGAGAATTGTAAGTGAGGGAAATAAGGAATAAAAACTTTGGAGTACTGCTTTCAATTTTCCTCTTTTGTGATTTTAAGCTGCCCTCTACCTTGGGCTCTGCGGCTGTCTTCGAATACATGATGGATTTCCATCGCCGGCCTCTTACTCGAGGGAACCCTCTTGAAGTAGCTCTTTCAAAACCGAAGCTTGAAGCTTTGTTTTTCTCTCCTTGTGATACCGTGCTTGCCTGGCTACCTAAGAAGGGCGGCGCTACAGATGTGTGTTGTGGGATTTCAGAGCCAGTGGTTTGGTCCTAGAGGGTCCCTCAGGTCGGTTTGCAGGATGTGTCCTGAGACAGCCCGAGCCCAGGTCTGATTTTCCTTTTTAATTGAGCATCGCATTAAATCCAGGGGCCTTGGGAACGACTGTCCAGGGACAGTGCCCCTCATACTGCTTTGATTTTCTGTTCTGCAAATCTGTGTCCTGTTTTATTTAAAACACATGTAAGTCCTTAATTAAGAAGGTTTTAAAGTCATGAGATTACAAAGTAATCTTGAATCCAATCCTCTGGAATTTTAACCAAATCACCCAATATCTTTAAGCTCAAAGTTTCCTTTCAGCTTTAAATTGAAACTGAATCCCTCTGACAAAATATTACCCTGTCTTCTCAAAATGTGTGCTAATTTCTTTCTTTGTTCTTACCCTTCCTCTTTTAAAGAATCAATAGGCCTGGTTTTCTACAGAAGAGATTCTCTAGCATTAGTAACTGTGAAGAGATGCATTTCTTCCCATTAGCTTTGCTATAACAAGACATTTGTATGCAGCATGAAAGGAGTCAATAAATATAAGGCTGGCTTCGTAATTTAAAATACACCAGGGGGATTAATTGGAGGATGCCCCTGAGGGTTCCAGGTCCAGTTCCAGGGATGATAGTGATCTCGGGATACAGAGCGATTTTCCATATAGATGGATGGTTCCCCTAATTCCTCCCTCTCCTCCTGAGTTCGGAACAGTTCTTAGTTATTCTGGCACCACAGGTCCACCGGGGGTAACGCAGCGATGCTAACTATGGGTGTTATGAAATTAGCTAGGCAGTAATTCCTGTGCCGATTGGTCCACTCCAGATAAACAAAGTCACAAGGAACGGATGAATAAAAACCCAAATGCTAGTTCATGGGTTTCCAGGAAGCACCGTCAGATGGTATCCTGCCATGGGTCTGAACCATCCAAGTGAAGGGTCAAGCGAGGAGGCTGCCTGGGCTGGAGCTGGCCCAGGAGGGCTGCAGGGATGTGGCCAGCAGGCTGTTCGCTCAGTGTCTCTCTGCTCCTCGCAGCGACACAGCGTGACATGAGCCAGGCCGTGATGTTTTCCGAGTCAGCAGCTGTGCTATATTTCCAGTGACATCCTCCTGCAACAAAATGACACAATTTGCTCATTTTGTAGATGAAGAAAGGGAAGGCCAGAGTCATGCAATCAGCATCAAAGTGACCCGAATGCCCAGGGTCAAGTCAGAACCGGAGCTTGTGTTTAATCCACAGGCTGCACTTCTGCTTACGGAGCTACACGGTTAAGATTTTGGTCTTCCGTGACTCAAGCCATCCCGAGATACCTCTGCTCTCCCTCAGCTGGCGTCAGGTGTGTGGCCGGGTTTCTGGTTCACTTTGCTGAGACACGATCTGAGTCCAGGCACCTGAGACTGACCCCTGGGTGGCCAGGTCTGTCCTCATTAGAGAACGGTAACATCCCAGCCAGGCACTGGCTTGGAGTCAGGATGGACCGCATGCTACAGCCAGCGAGTGGTCTAAAGCAGATTAGCTAGATGTAGGGATGGTGTGGGCAAGGAGCTGTAGATCAAATGATGGAGAGTTACTCTAGTCTTTCACAAAAGCTCTGTGCTGTTTACTGTAGGAATTAGCATGACCGATTACTACACTGCTCTGAGAAGTTGGGAAAACGTCTAAAAAAATCAACTGCCTCTGAGCCCTAAATAGTCTTATGTCAGCAATTAGCAGTCACAGTCTTTCATTAATCCATCAGCTCTCCAGTGCTGCACATCCTAACACGGGAGATCACAGAGAACCCTCAGGCTCAGCCACTGACGTGTCGTGCTGTCGCATGCCATGGCAGCAGTGGCGTTGAGACAGTAGGCAGAAGCAGAAATGTGGTGGACCTCCCGGTGGCGGGTTCCTTTTCTTCCTTCAGCTCCAAGTGCTGTGTGACGCGGGTACGTGACCGGCAACTGTATATCATGAACTCGTCTACTATTTGGAAGTGTGTCCATGGGCTTTTTAGTTGCATTTCTAAGATGCCATTGCAAAACCAGCGCATGCCAAGCGCCCCTGAAAGGAAACACATTGCCCCTGAATTCAGAGGGACTCGGATTGTACCTCCATCGCTTGCTAATGGCACTTCAGCTGCTCCTTGGCCATGGTACCCAATCTGAGCAGCCGGCTCCATATTCTTGCTCTTCCTTAAATTTATGCAGGGTTGGATCTGTACTAGAATCAATCAGGAAACATTCTACAATTTTCTGGGTTTTTTTAGGTCCCCAAAATGCCCCCCCTTCCCCTTGTTCCTGCTAGGGAGCCTGGCCTTCTCGTTGACTTCCATGTTCCCATCTCTCATGGCACTCTCTTCACTTGCTTTTGCTTCTCTTAGAATCTGTCCTGTTTGAAATGTGTGTGTGTTGTGGGGAGGTCACTGGAGTTTGGCAGATTTTGACTCAAATCTGACCTGTCCCATATATCACCTTGTCAGGTACGTGTCACGTGGAATCCTTTATTCCCCATCTGTGTTAGCTAGCTTTTGCATCACTGTGATCAAAATACCCAGCCCAGAGGAGGATAGGTTTATTTGGGCTCAAGTTTTCGAAGTTCAGTCCACAGTTGGCCAACTCCAAGGAAGGACAGCCTGGTGGCAAGGTGTGGCAGAGGGAGGCTGCTCAGCTCACGGCCAGTAGGAGCAGAAAGAGCAAGAGGAGGGAGCCAGGGACATGTATGGTCCCCAAGGCCATTGGCAGGTGACCCACCTCCTCCCGCCGTGTCCCAGCTTTGAACCTTCCTGCATTGGGGACCGTGCTTTCTGCACAGAAGCCTTTGTGGAGACATTCCAAACCCAAGCCCTGGCTCCACCTTTCTTTCCAAATGTCCTTCCATGCCTTTTCCATCCCAGGACATGTCAATGTCTTCTGCCCGGTACCCAGGGGGAAGGAAGGCTGTGGAATCATCCCTCCTTCCTCCATCTTTCCCACACTCACAGTCAGCCTGTTGCCCGCTCCTGGGATTCTGCAGTCAAAATATTTCCCACTGCCTTCCTGCCCCCATGCAGGTCTTGGCTGGCTTGATTCTTCTTTAAGATCATCACATTGATAACTGCCTTTCCTGCTTTCAACAGTGCTGCATGATGGTCTACTTTCAAAATGTGGATCAAGTTACAGAATCCCCAGTGCCTTCCTGTTTCATTAGGCAAAATGCAGAATCCTTGTCAAGATCCACCCGTCACCGTTCCTCCCTCATAGCTTCTCTCGGGTCTTTTAGGTCAAGTATCACCTTATGTTAAACATCTAGCCTTGTATTATACATCAGGATACTGTAACTTTTGTTATTGCTTTGTTTCAGTTGTTTGTCCTCTATAAGAATGTTTGTTTCATAAAGAGCAAGATTTTCCCCCCATTTAGTTCAGTGCTGTATCTGTCTCCCTCTTTCACTCTCTCCCTTCTCCTCTTTTATGTTGGAGAAATGCAAATCTATACAATGGCATTTGGTCTCCTCCACAGTGTCCAGTCCCTTCCCTTTAGATCTTAACAGTCGGTACACTCACAGAGTCCTAGTTGCCCCTGACTGTGATGTGACCCCGGGTAGACCTTGTCTTTGTTCTCCCGTAGCTGTGAAGTTCTCTCCTCATCTGTACTTGCTGAAGGTCTCTTCCTTATCTTTAATGTCCAACTGGAGTGCCGCCCACAGAGAAGCGCCTTAGATACCTCCCAATCAAAATGCATCCCCCTTTCCTCTGATATTTTCTACCACTTACACAGTATTTGTCAGGTTTGGCCTTACGTAAGTTATTTGTGAACATCTTTCTGTTGTGTCATCCCTGTGAAACTCTAAAGGATGGATTTCTCTTTGGTTCAATTTGACTGTTCTGTCCTTAGTTATCATCTTTACACTGTGTTAATCCAAATTATTTACTGATAGAAACAGCTCTAAGTTCATATTTCAAATGATCTCAATTAGTGTGGAAAGCTTTTATTATTTCCTCTTGTATGAATTATTTACATGAACAAGAAAGAACATGCGTATGATAACAAATTAGGATGTGTTATTTTCATATTAAATGTCCCTAAGATAATAAACAATGAATTATTAATGTAGTAGGCACATATTTTATTTTTTGCTCTTTTAAAGTGGAAAAACTGAGTTCTACTTAAAGCTCACAGACTGGGTGTTTTTAGGTCTTCAGGAAAATGATGGTGATGATTTTTTTTGATTGTTGTTGTGCTAGGGATTGAACCCAGGGCCTCATGTATCCTAGGCAAACACTCTACTACTGAACTACACCCCTAGTCCCAAAATGATTATTTTTACTTAAAAAAGGCACTAGTTACAAAGAAAAATTATTTTGCATTGACCTAAGGTTATGCTATTAATTAGGAATACATATTCCATATATGTTGAACTTTTAAATGTTTTTGTAACAGTATAGAGAAATAGAATAAAAAGGGACTCATGTTCATTGTTAAACCAACGTTTATTTTCATTCCCATTTTAAAATACTTCTGATTATAACGGGTAAGGCAATTTTATAAAGCAAAGCCCAAATCTCATTTCCTTCCTGTCTGTTCTCCTACAAGATAAGTAGCACTTCATGATCTAATATGCCAGTATTTTGTATAAAGTGCTTAGCACAGTACTATGTGCTTAATATATTGTGAGCATTCAGCCAGTGGTAGCTTTTGTTATTCAGAAAGAAGTGTCCCCTTTTCCGCGCCCTCTCTACCTTATTCATCCATCAGACCTTCGCTTGTATTGTACTTAGTTTTCTATGTCTTTTCCGGCTAAGTACACTTTAAAGATGGCAGCGGATTTTGTACATTGTGAGGGATTCATAAATTATTTATCCACTGAATAAATAATGAACTTGTGAACATTCTTTTAAAATTTAAGTAGCTTTGATTATCTGAAGTTCCATAATACTGAGCCCACGCATGGCGGGAACTTCTGAGCACGGCCAAGTGAATGCCTTAAATAATCTCAGAAAAGCCACTGGAGACACAGGAGTCTCTGGGGATTAGGCAGAGTCACATTTGCCCGTCTCCTGCTTCCTTGCTGAGGCAGTTCTACAGAATTAACAGGGGCTGTAGCACAGTGTTCAGAGACCTGCAAGGCACCGTAAAACTCAGAGACTGCCCCACTTCTACTTTCCAAAGGGTTTCTCCATTCGGTTAAGAGTAGTTGCTCAGTTGATTTATGAGTCCTGACTCATTTGGCTTCGGTTTGTTGGACAAACGGAGGAAGAGTGACGGGAGAGGGGGGACAGAGTGCAGGCGGGCGGCTGCTTCCGTTTCCTGAGAGGACGGCGGCCTTCAGAACGCGTTGGTTTGCTTGGGCCTCACTCTTGAAGCTGAGAACTGGTAATCCTTGAAAGGCAGCACCTGGCCTGTTGGCATGCTCTCTTTCTGTCTGCAGTACCCAATACAGTGCTTGAAATCTGGCGGGCATCTGAGGACTGCTCGGGTGGCTAGCCGACAGCCCAGAGAGGCAGTATTCCAGGTGAAGGAGAGCAGCTCTCCTTGCAGAAGTGGCTCAGTTCCAAGCTCCAGTTGCTCGCCCAAGGCTCAGTATTTGGCTTGAAGGTTAAATCAATTTGAGATCAATGAGTGGGATTAATCAGTATTGTACTATTGACTTCTAAGTAAAACCAGCCTTCCGTGTCATGATTATATTAATTTTATTCATTCCGGTGGTGATTAAAAAACACTTTGTAGCTCAGTTGTAAGGCTCTTTTTTGAGCAGTTGGTGGGGCTGATATCTGAGTGAGGTGGGTCTCTTGCTGATGCTTGCAGTCTAATGGGGAGATGAGACCTGCTGACATTGCTGTCAGTACAGAACCGAAGAGGCGTTACACGCCAGTGGGCCTACGAGGAGTGTGATATGTTGTACAGTTTTTCAGAGAACAAATTGCAGTTTGAACAAGGCTTTATAGGAGACACTGGATTTAAAGAAGTGGACAAGGGCTGTGGATGCAGTTCAGAGGCAGAGCACTTGCCTAGCTTGAAAGGCCCTGGATTCCATCCCCAGCATTACCAAAAAGAAGAAAAAAGTTTGTACTGTTCTATTTCTTGTAAGCATTGGAATTCTTCATAATCAAGATAAGAAAAAGAAATCAGAATTGCAGGCTGTGATTTCCTTTGAAGTTAAGTTGGGTAGTAACTATGGTTGAAAGTGGAAGTTTAGCAGTGCGTGGTGGTGCACACCTGTAATTCCAGTATTTGAGAGGCTGAGACAGGAGGATCGCAGGTTCATGTCCAGCCTCATCAACTTAGGGAGGCCCTCAGCAATTTAGTGAGACCATGTTTCAAAATAAAATAGGGCTGGGGTGTTGCTCAGAGTTAGAATGCCCCTGGGTTCAATCCCCAGTACCACACACAAGCACAGCACAAAGTGTACATGTATATGGTGATGTGTGCATGCCTGCTGCTTACCCGATAGCCTTGGCGCCATCTCAGTCATTTGCTTGCGTATTTAACAAATATTTATTATGCACCTATTTGGTGCCCGGCACTGCCTAGTGACATTAAATTGTGCTTACATGATTGATAGTATATTTTCCTTTTCTTCTACTTTATTAAAATTTCATTGGAGGATAGAATAATCACTATATATATATAGTGATTATTAAGAACCTACTATATATATATTTATATATATATAGTATATATATGCTATATATATATACTATATATATATTTATATATATTTATATATATATATATAAATTTCAGAAGGGAATTCAGGCGTTGATAAGCAAGATGGACTTATTGAAGAATTCATGACCATTTTGGATTTGAGTGCAGATGTTAATACTCATTGTGTTCCATAGTCTTAAGAACTTAAGCAATTGTTTTTATAGGTTTCATATATATATATATATACACATATGTATATGTATATATATGTGAGACATAATGGGTATTAAGTCCTGTGTTTCATAAAGTTTCACTAGAACAGAATGTATTTGCTACTTGTGAAATTTTCCTGGTACTTTGAATTAATTTAGAAGATAATTCTGCAGATAAACCAGATGAGTGTTCAAGAATTTACCTGTGTGTTTTGACTAACATTATCATCTATTTGTGTGTGTGTGTGTGTGTGTGTGTGTGTGTGTGTAATCTCAACTACACTCCCAGCCATTTTTATTTTTTATTTTGAAACAGGGTGTTGCCAAGGGTCTCACTAAATTGCTGAGGCTGGCTTTGAACCTGCAATCCTCCTGTTTTAGCCTGCCAGGTGCTGAGGTTACAGACGTGTACCGTCACAACCAGGTTTGAATGGGGTTTTGATATACATTTAATTATGAAGGACTATTCTTAGCATTAGCTGGGAAAACAGATATTTAAAATTCCTTATGCTTTTATTCAGGCTAAAATTTCTTTAGACCATGAGTGAAAACCCTTCTAATCAAACAGAAAAAACTACAGGTTGGTTAGTTGATGCCTCACGGAGGATTCGGCCCTCATCTTCTACCTCAGGCACTTAGCATTCACATTTTCTGGGGAGATCCAGCAGCATTAGTTTGTGGAAAGAAGATAAGTATCTGATGAACATTGAAGGAGGAACTCTTAGAAGACAGAAGTTGAGTGTTTGCAAGTTTGACTTTATGTGATCAATCTAGTTTTTGCTTCATTTTGAAATTTATCCTGCTTAATATTTTTGTGTAGGGCTCACCTTTGAAGAAAGGCAGTATTTATAGGCATGGTTAAGGTTTCAAACTTAGAAAAAGTCAATAAACAGCCTTTGATATTAGCTCTCGGTGTTGGCACCCGCCCCAAGTTGTAGCTTGTTATATAATCCTCTCAGTGGCTTACAATTTTCTAAACATTTTCATCTAATGATATGCTTCCAAACACCCACATTTTGTGTCTGCTTCTAGCCCGTTAAAGATTTGAAGTTCATTTTTTAGGTTAAGAATGTTATGTAAACCATCTTCTGAGGCAAAATCGTGAAATACTACAGTACAGTAGTCACTTAATTGAATTAAGATTGTACTTTTACTGCATTTGTTAATTGAGTATTATTAGGGTGATTCTTATGTTAATTTTAGATTTATTAACAGATACGTTAGTCTGGCAGTTATTAATTTTTGCTCTTGATTCAGCAATAATTTCTGTCATCAAAAATGCAAATCCATCACTTGGTGCAAGACGTTTATAACACTTTAAAAATACTGAAATACTAAATTTCACAGGCAATACTGAATGTCAGCTCTTTTTTTTTCATAGTGGAAATGTTGATCATCTTAAATAAACCTAAGCACATTTGTGGACCTAAAGCTGTAGTGTTTTACCTTGGAAGGGCTCTTGAGTCTTGCACGATGAATCTAAACTGGGGGTCTCCTTTTCATTTTTCAGCATTTTCTCTGATTTGATTGACGCACACAGTTCTATATGTTTTTCTTCCTCTGTGTTTTGAACAGGCAGCTACTGTCTTTATATCGTAGTGCAGGCTTGCTGTGTTCTCATTGCCTCATTTCCAGTGAGCAAATAGAATGTGTTTTTATATTAGTTTTCATTTCTAGTTAGAATATATCTGAGCATGAATATTTTCCCAAAAAAAGCTGCCGGCAGCTTCACAGGTAGATTAGGAAAGTAGGAAGCAGCTTCGTCTTCCTACTTTATTTTACTTTGTAACATTACAAATTCCTGTCACTCAAAGGAAATACATAATGAGGTTTTTGTTGTTGTTGTTGTTGTTGTTTCTTGCAGGTTATTTATCTATTTGGTAGAAGTAGTGGGAGTAGAGAGCATCTGTAATTCAAGAAAAGTTGTAGAATGTGGCAGATACAGAAGTAAAAGAAGCAAAGAATATTTACAGTCAGTTTCCTATGTCTCTGGAGGCCAATAAAAATCCTATGTACTTAATTCTGCTAACGATTAGCATTCCCTCCTGTGCCAGTACAGGCTGGTAGGTAGAAAACCAGAACTCACTGCAGAAAGACACTTCCAGTATCCAGTTGGAGGAACTAATTGTAAACATCGTTCCATTCTAAACGATCAGTTGCAAACCCTGAAATAAATAATTATGTGGAGAGAGCTTTAGAACTCATCATATTGTGATACGTTTTCATGACATGGAGGAAACGGAGGTCCAAGGTCCCTTTAGTTTTCACTGGTCGTTGTGTCTTAGGACACTTTCATTTGCAAGCAGCAGAAGCCCCAATTGCAACTAGTTTAAGTAAACTTAAATGACTACAAAGTAAAGAAACCCTACCACACCCATCCAGGTGGGATACAGTCTAATGTCAGGTATGGATCTTGAAGCCCAAAGTATAATTCATAGGTCAGTTCCATCTCAGCCACTAGACCCGACTTCTTTTACTATTACATGTGTTCAGTAACTATGTGTGTGTATTTAAGCTTTGTGTTGGACTTTTCCTGACTATTCCTAGTAAATTGTGATTAGAAACACCCAGAGTATTGGAAAAAAAAGGAAGAGCGAGAGATAGGATAGGCCATCACTGGGCTTAGTGGCACACACCTGTAATCCCAGTACTTGAGAGATTGAGATAGGAGGATTGGAGGTTGGAGGACAGCCTCAGCAAGCAGTGAGACTCTCTTCAACCTAGCAAGACCCTGTTTCCAAATAAATGAAATCAGGCTGAGGTTGTAGCTCAAAGGTAAAATGCCCCTGGGTTCAATACCCAGTGCCACACACACACACACACACACACACACACACACACACACACGAAAGAAAGGCCAGATAAATCCGAAACTAAGTAATATATCAAAATCTGAGTGTAGTCACATGAAGGGATGTTGGAGTGCTCCCCCTGCATGAGAGGTCCACATCTTGCAGGCGTTAGTAGCACAAATATGTGTCCTTTCACGAACCCGTATGTAAAGCCATCGGGATGCCATGAATCCCCAGGAATGGGCAGTTACCCCAAGCTGTATGTCTCTGAAGGATAACTATAGTCACTCATCTTTCTTGGGGATTTGATAGGACACTGAGGACATAGTATTTAATCAAAGGTACTTTTAAAATCAAAGACTTTCATTTATTGGCATAAATTTATTATGATCAGAGAACAGGACAGTAAAGACGTAAGGGAAGCCAGGTGCCAAGGCACACACCTGTAATCCCAGTACTTGGGAGGCTGAGAGAGGAGGATGGCAGGTTGGAGGCCAGCACGTGGTAACTTAGTGGGACACTGTTTCAAAATAAATAAAGAAAAACAGCTGGGGGTGTAGCTCAGTGCTAGAATACCTTTGGGTCCAATCCCCAGGACCACCAAGAGAAAGTACTGGGCAAAAAATGTCTTGAATACTTTGGATCCAGCATTGAGCTTTCTACCCCTTCTTATTAAATCAACGGAAGCTCCAGCATGGGCTAAGTTTCCTGCAAGGGGAGGATAAACTGTTCATCCAGTCCCAGCACCAGCCCCAATTATTGAGGATGCTAAGAGGAGAAGCAAAGAGGGAGGTAGGAGTCGAAAGCTCATATTATTTATTCGGGGAAATGCTATATAAGGAGCTCCAGTTATAAGAGGCACTAATCAGTTACCAATTATAATAGGTATAACTATAAAGAAAATTATTACGAAAGCGTGAGCGGTTACAATTACATTGTAAATTTGGTCATCGCCTAAAAGGGCTCCAGGTTGACCTATTTCTTGGAGAGGTCAGGCACGCAGTGTGAGGGAGAGCCAGCTCTGACCCTGCTCTCGGGCACCATGGATTGTGGAGGACGGCTGCGGGAGCAGGGTCCACACAGTCTACGAAGACACCTGGGGTTTGAGCCCTCTGTCCTGCTGGCATCCCTAGCTGACCTGGCCCCAACTGTTTCAGGATGGAAAAGCAAGGAACTAGCCAGGCATGGTGGCCCACGCTCCTAATCCTAGTACTCGGGAGGCTGAGACCGGAGGATCCGGGTTCTCAGCCAGCCTCAGCTACTTAGTGAGGCCTTCTACAACTTAGTGAGACCCTGTTTCAAAATAAAGAATAAACTATAGGGCTGGGGATGTAGTTTGGAGGTAGAATGCCCTTGGGTTAAATCCCCAGTACGGGAAAAAAAAAAAAAAAAAAAAGAAAAGCAAGGAGTTCTACTAGATTATTAACTCATGGTTCTGCAAAGAAAAGAAAATCAAGTATTTGTTTCTGAGAACTGGTGTTCCAGAGTAGAGCCTGCCCTCAAATTGGAGGGTTTGGAGAAGTGCTTTTCAGGCAAGAAGTGTTCCCAGTCGTTCCCCCTGGAAATGCTCCAGAGCCCCGAGCCCTGGGAGGAAGGGACTATGCATTAGCCTCCTTCCAGAGAGCCATTTGTTCTTTTCGAGACAAGATGTGGTCTGAAAAGTTGGGCCGGCTTCTGTCTAATTCTTCTGCTGTCGTTACAATTTCCTACCCTAATCCTAAACCCCGTGGAGGTTTTATGACATTGGCTGGTGGCATTAGCCTGTCAACAGCTGGATGAGACACAAGTCAGAAAATGGACTTTTCGAGGCCAGGGAGCTAAGCAGCCAGAAGAGCCAATTTGTCAACTTAAATCATCTTGGGAATGGAAAAAATTATTCCACAGTGTGGGAAATTCAGCACTGCGTGGGGCCTCCGGTGCTCCGGGTTGGGTCCTTTTCCTTTTTCCAGTTCCTCCTGGCTCTTCACAGCAGCCTCCTGGTGGCACGGCCGCAGTGCTCTGTGCTCCTATTGACATTTGTCATGAACATTCTCCATGGGTCCCCCATCTGCTTAATTACTTGTGGCCTGACCCTTGGAACAGGTCTTAGTCCTCCAGGTTTTATTTTTATTTATTTATTTTTATTGGTGCATTGTAATCATACATCTTTGTGAGGTACAAGCTGGTAGAGGCATACATGCATGCATCTCTCATTTAACCCTTCCCCAATTCCCGCCCACTCCCTCGCCCTCCCTCCTTCTCAAGTTCAGTTTAGTGATTGACTTTGATATGTTTGTGAAAGTACATCATGTGCATTAGGGTGTTTCCCTCCCCCCATTATCACCTTCAGTTTTATTTCTTTAAAAACCTTTTTTTGGGGGGAAGGGGGCAAACTGGGGATTGAACTCAGGAGCATTCTACTTCTGAGCTGTAACCCTAGCCCTCCTTATTTTTTAAAATTTTGTAGAGTCTTACTGAGTTGCAAAGGGTCTTGCCAAATGGCTGAGGCTGGCCTCAAATCTGACATCCTCCTGTCTCAGCCTCCTAAATACTGGGATTATAGGCATATACCACCAGGCCTGTTTAAAAAACAACTTTTGACTTTTTAGTGTTTATCTTTTTATAATAGGATATTAATAAATGTTCCACATTTGGGGTGAAAGTGTGTACTACTGGTTTTATAGACCTTGTCCTTCGTAATGTTTAGGAATCTATTTACTACAGTGATTGATTAAATTTAAATATAGGCTTATTCTATTAAATAGATATTCTTATGCTCTGCTCCAAGAGCAAAACCACATGATTCTTTTATGAAGCCATGAGAAGGGGTGTTCACAACAGAAAACACATGTCTCCCCACGGGAATCGGCTGGGCTCTCCCTTTTAGTTTCTTTTGCTATCTTTTCCCCTAGAATAATACTTTGTAAACTATAACTCTGTATACTGACATGGCATGAAAAAAATATAATTGGAAAATCTCTGTTTCTTGTAAATACAGGCTTTTCTGATTATTTCAATGGACTATAAAATCCAAATGACTATTTCTTTAAATATTAAAGCAAATAAGCAAATTAAAATAATTGAAGCTTTTTTTTATGTAGTACTGAGAGTTGAACCTGGGGGCATTCCACTTCTGGGCTATACCCCCAGCCCTTGTGTTAGGTCTGCTAAGTTACCCCATGCTGGCCTCAAACCTATGATCCTCCTGTTTTAGCCTTCCAAGTACTGGCATTATAGGCATGCATAACTGTGCCTGGCTTCTGGGCTTTTTCTGAAGCTGTCCAAAGAAAGTTGTTAATTTTTACTCAGATCATTATTTTTTTGTCCACTGCATTTGTGCCTATCAATGCAATTCATACTCTATTAATTTCATATTATATTATCGAAATGATACAAATGAAATCAAACTAAGAGTAAAGGGGAGGAAACTTATAATAGCCAGGTAGCACATATTTAGGCCTAGTATTTCCATAGGAGTATTCTCTGTTTTCACACAAATTTCTTTGTTCATTAGCATTGCTTATTATTATGAAAATATTTTTTCATAAAAGTTGCATGTGAATTGAAATGCCATAAATGGAATTTTTTTTAATAATACTTTGAGGATTTCTACTTAGTAAAGGTGATCTGAGATTCTTTTGCAAAATGAGGAAGGAGTTTTCAAAATAATCACCCTGTTCTTTGTGTCTATAAATGGCAATTGCTATAGACAGTTGTATTACCTTTTCTGAAAGTGAAGGACACTAGTATTTATTTGTGCTATCGTTCGGATCTTTAATGTCCCCCAAAGTCCCAGATGCCAGCCTGCGGTGCCACCGGAAGTTGGTGGGGCCTTTAGGGGCGGGGTCTATTAGGATGAAGTTAGGTCGCTGGGAGGTGTGCCATTGAAAGCGATATGGGGACCCCAGATCTTCCTGTCTCTTTGCTTCCTAGCTGTCATGTGCTCCTGGTCTAAAAATTGTGTTGGTCAGCTTTACATGGGTGTGACAAAATACCTGAGATAATCAACTTAAAAGGAAGAAAGGTTTGTATTGGTTCAGGGTTTCGGCAGTTTCTGTCCATGGTCACTGGCTCCATTGTTCGGGGTCTATGGTGATGCAGAACATCATGGTAGGAGCGTCTTGGGCAGCAAAGCTGCTTACTCCTGGGGGCCAGGAAGCAAAATGAGACTAACGGTGAGCTTCTTTTAACAAAACAAAAATGGTATTGCACCAGGGTCAGCAAGCCAGCTGAGAAAACATTGGAAGAGAATCGGAGGAAACCTCAACTGGCACTCTTGAGAGAAAGCGTAGGTGGTGAGGTCTGTGCAAGACAGATGAGTGGGATTAGAGTCAGCACACCTCCTGAAAGGCCACCGCCACAATTAAGAGATTAACAAGTGATATACCTGTCAGTCATTTAAGTTCAAAATACATATTTTATTATTTTTCAATTCTCATTTTTAAACATCTAATTCACTAAGCAACTCTTACCTGGAGGTTATATTTTCTATTCCAGTGGTTATTATTAAATATTCAATATATGCTTGCTTCCTACATTCCACATAAGTTAATATGTCTGTGTAACACTTTGGTCAGCCATTCAGACTGTTCTGTTATTGTCTGTGATATTAAAGTAATAAAGTAGAAAAAGAGTTTCTTCCTCCCTCAAAGTCTACCAAAAACTTGTGTGCTTAGACTGAGGAGTAGTTTTGCAGAAATGTTATGTTTTTAAGTGTGACCCAGGAAATATTTAATTAAACATTAAATATTTAATTAAAATCAAAGGCCAGCTTTTAATTTATTTATATAAAAACTAATTTGAAGTACGCAACCTCATCTGACCCTGTTTCTGAGGGGAACCGTTCGGCGTTAGGCACATTTTCATGCGTATGATTAATCACGCCGCAACTCTACTTATGTAACCACGTCAACAATTCCAGGAAGAGCCCTAGTGTTTAGAAATGAAATGGATTCGGGACCTGCCTGTTTTATCAGAGTGGTACGCTTTGGTTTTCTTTTCCTTGTATCGCTTCTGTTAAATAAGATTCTGCAGGGGCTCACGGATTTGGACAGAGCACCTGCCTTGAGTCCCACAGACCAAAACAATATAGATTTTAATCACGGGGTCTAAACTGCAGCTGCTCCCAGAAGCTCTGTGGCCAGTTGACTGAGCAGGCTGGGACCCCCTCACTAGGTGAGCGGTAACCGGGCCTGTTGGATACCCCGGCTGCAGCCGCGTTTGTCCTCTGTGCCTCAGTTCTGTCTTGTCACTCTGTTGGTTGCGGGGCTCAAGGCCACTTCAGCTGCTGGGAGTTGTCAGATTCCTGGCGATTCATTTTTGGTTTGTTTTACTCCAACTTTACTGAATTTAATTGGTTTATAGATTTTTTTTAACACTTCTGATGGTTAAAAAAATAAAAAGACGATTTGAGGGATGTGTAGAAATAAAAACCTAAAGCCATTTTAGCAGCTGGAGCTGCTGAGATGTAGCTGGGTCCTTGTGCAACAGCAAACACAGATGCTGATACAAACCATGCAGGCTCCATGGCGTGCACTTGGGAGCAGTCTCCCCGGCGCTGCGGGGCGCTGCTCATTCTGCTGTCGGACCAATGATACTTCAGCCGACAGCACAGATAAGGACTGGCCCAGAGTGATGCTCCTCTGTGGAAGTGAAGAGACGGGGCCCATCTAAAGTGCGGCCGTGTCGAGGGATGGGCCGTCTTTCCGCCCTGCCCGGGTCGTCCTCAGAGCACGGCTGTTCCCTAGCAATTTACAGGAGTCTCAAGAGGTAGAGTCTGCTAGAAAGAGGCAGATCCCAGGTTTGTCAGCCCACCAGGACTGGATCTCTCCCAAAACAGAGACTTTTGTATTTTGTTAATTTACTTTTACATTTATGCATTTCTTTCTTTCTTTCTTTTTTGAGATGGCATCTCCTTATGTTGCTCAGGCTGGTCTCCAACCTGTGACTTCAGGGATCCTCCTGTCTCAGCCCCCAGAGTAACTGGGATCACAGGTGTACGCCTCTGTAACCAGCTTATTAATTTATAAAAATAGGACAGACCTAAAGGATCTAGGCACCCACACGCTTTAGCCAGGACAGTCTCCATTTCTGGCAGGCTCTGTGGGGCGCCTGTTATAATTGAGTTATTTTTGGTGAGCCTAGAAGCCTGGAATGGAATGCACTGGAAGATGTCAGTTTCTTTTGTGAGCAGGTGCACAGGGCTTAAAGTGGTCCAGTTAACATTGGCAGCAAAGCCGGGCATGGTGGCTCACGCTTGTAATCCCAGGACTTGGGCGGCTGAGACAGGAGGATCACAGGTTCAGGGCCAGCCTCAGCTACATAGTAAGGCCCTCCACAACTTAGTGAGACCCTGTTTCAAAATAAAGAATAAAAAATAGGACTGGGGGCGTAGCCTGGAGGTAGAATGCCCCTGGGTTCAATCCTTAGTACTGCAAACAAAGCAACAACAATAATAATAATAATAATAATAATAATAATAATAATAATAATAATAATAAAAACATTGGCAGCAATGCGTTCTTGTCCAAGTGGCCCTGTTAATGCTGGCAGCAATGTGGCGTTTGTGCCCCTGGCCTGTGTCCTGTCTACAGTGTGAAGCTGAGTGACCAGATTGCTCTCCTCACAGAGCTCAGGTCTAGGGGGAGGCATTGGTAGCACGTCCTCCAGGCTCTGGAGCCCCTAGTCTGGGTCCCTGAGGACCTGACACCCACTGAGAGCAGAAGCAGGGGAGGTCTCTTTTTCTTTTTTTTTTTTTTATTGGTGCATTGTAATCATACATTTTATTGATACATTATAATCATACATCTTTGTTAGGTACAAGCTGGTAGAGGCATACATGCACACAGCTCTCATTTAACCCTTCCCCAATTCCCGCCCCACTCCTTCCCCCTCCCTCCTTCTCAAGTTCAGTTTAGTGATTGATTTTGATGTGTTTGTGAAAGTACATCATGTGCATTAGGGTGCCCCCCCCCCCATCATCTTCCGTTAAGTCAAATTCTTTGCTCACCTAAGGATTCTCCTTCTTCTAGAGTTCTTCTGACCCACTTTCTCCCTAGCATCTGCATATTAGGGAGAGCATATGATTTTTTACTTTTTATGACTGACTAATCTCACCTAACATAAGGTGAGAGTAGGACAGACGTGACGGGAAGGGGTATCCTGTGCACAGAGGTCCACCCTGCTGAGGAGGCACCTTCCAAGTGAAGAGGGGGAGCCAGCCGGTGCTTCTGGGAACGTGAAACAGTCAAGGGAGGTCGGTGAGCTGGTGGCCCATGCCCACCCCAGAGGGAAGGCCTCTTTCCTCCCTGGTGCTAGGGTTTACCAGCGCTGTTGGCTGCCATAGTTGTTGGCTACCGGGTCTTGGGTTTAACTTTAGAACCTTCGCTCTGTAGCACCCCTTTAGAGTTAACAGGAGGTTGACCAGGAGGACATCTAAGTGGCTGTCATTCTGGACTTGTGTCTGTATCTTTACGAGGGGGGGTGGCGGTGACCGATGCCTCTGTTCAGACTCCTCAAAAGGGCGTCCCCCTTTGATGCAGGTGGAGTTTTGGGGAGCTGTCTCACCGCCAGTTCACTCAAATCTTGTTGGTGAGAGGCAGCGCAGCTTGGGCGGCCCCAGGGTCCTTGTTAAGATGCTGAGGCAGCCATCACCAGTAGACACAGCCCTGTTCCCCCGCTGACCAGTCCCACCTGTGACAGGGGCCCCTTCCCTGGCTTTTGGTGTTTGCCTTTGAGGATCACCAGGGATTTGTCCATCAACTAGACAAGCAAAATGCCAATGAAATGTGAGTCATCAGGATCCGGAATGTAACACATGTAAGAGTTCTGCTAAAAAACTCAAGCTTGGGTAATTGTTTTCCTAATGTCTCAAAATGACATGTAGGCTTCAGTTAATAACAATTTATCAATATTTATCAGTTGTAACAAATGTAGCACACCCATGCAAGATATTGATAACAGGAAACTGAGGGTGAGGGGGATGGGGAAAGAATATATGGAACTCTGAATTTTTGCCCAGTTTTTCTATAAATGTAAACCTGCTTTAAAAAAAAAGTCTATTTAGCTGGGTGTGGTGGCATATGCCTATAATCCCAGTATTTTTGCCCAGTTTTTCTATAAATCTAAACCTACTTTTAAAAAAAGTCCATTAAGCTGGGCATGGTGGCATATGCCTGTAATCCCAGCATTTAGGGGGCTGAGATGGGTGACGGCAGGTTCAAGGCCAGCCTCAGCAACTTAGCAAAACCCTTAGCAACTTAATGAGACTGTTTCAAAATTAAAAAAAAAAATAACACTGGGGAGTGGCTCAGAGGTAAAACACTCCTGGGTTCAATCCAGAGTACTACAAAGAAGAAAAAAGGTCAGTTAGTAAGGGGGGGTGGGCATTGTAGAGACCCAAATGGGACAGAAAAACTAAATATAAAGTTAGCACAGTTGGGGTAGTTGAAGTAACTCCTGCTAGGAATAGCCTGCACAAAAATCAAGCATTTGAGGTCACAAAACCATTAGTATGAGAATATTTTTAAGCATTCTCTCATTCTCTCTTCATCTTAACCATCTGTCTCCCTTTCCACATAAATACACCTTATAAGATTCAGCACAACCTTGGACACAGAACGAAGACTCAGCTGGAGTGTGAAGAGATGGATATTCGTGAAAAACCTTCCTGGGCATGGGCGCCTTCATCTCTCTTACCTGTCCCTTGCTTTTGAGGGAAAGGAGGGTAATACTTCAACATTGCTTTTTCCCTGGGAGAACTAGAAATTCTGCCCCTCTCTCCCCTTGTTCCTTCCTTTCCTCCTTCAGATTAAACCCAGGGGCATTCTACCTCTGAGCTACAACACCAGCCCTTTTTTATTTTCCCTTTCCCCTTTCCTCTTTCTCCTTTCCTTTCCTACTCCTTCCTTCCTTCCTTCCTTCCTTCCTTCCTTCCTTCCTTCCTTCCTTCCTTCCTTCCTTTCTTTTTTTAAACAGGGCCTCCTAGATCACAAAGACCTAAGAGTCTCCCTAAGTTGCTAAGGGTGCCTTTGAACCTGTGATCCTCCTGCCTCAGCCTCCCTAGTCCTGGGATTATATGTGTGCACCACCACACCCATCTAGGAAACATTTTCATTGTTTTCCATTCTCATGGAGGAAATCACTTGTGCAAATAGTTTTCTCTCCTGCCATCACCAAGCCCCTCCGTCCGTGAGGGTGCAGCCAGTGCTTCACAGTGCATGTGTTCCCCCGCCTGGTTGCTGTTTCATTGTCTGCCTTTCCCAGCTCTTCCTTTCCCCAGCTGTGGAGCGGATGTGGATGTGGGTGTGTGTGGAAGAGGCAGAAGTAGCGCCATGGGTCCTGTGCTTTCCTTTGGAATCTTCCTGCTTATTATATTAGCCCGGTGTTTCCCTCTATGTAATGTGAGTCTTTTGCTAAAATTTGGATTTAAAAAAAAAAAAATGGAGAGAAGGTACTTGTATCCCCGGCCTGTGACCGTTCCTTTAAAAGCTGCCTCCCATCCCCGCACCTGCTGAGTTTAGCAGTTGCCAAGTCCTCAGCAGGGCTTTGAAGGCCAGGAGGCCCCGGGCCTGCCTATTTCTGGATCCGCCATTGACAGTAGCCAGATGAGGGTGAAGCCCGTAAACTGACAGTCCCGGGCGAGCCGTTGCCCTGGGCAGTCCGAGCCAGGGCCGCGGCGTCCTCGGGGCCCAGGACATCCGTGCCTCAGGAGGTGGCTTGTCCTTTCTCGTGATGGATTGAGGCAGACAAGCAGCACATGGGTAGACAAACACCTCGCCCAGGCAGTTGGTGCCATTTAACAGCTTCCTCCTGCAGTTTGACATTTCCATTTCCCTCCTTCACCCCGCTCATCACGGACTGTTTGCATCCTACTCTCTGCGCACAGCAGTAATGCGGAATGACAGAGCGCACACAAGCTCCGTGACTCATTTCACATGCCATCTTCAAGGCAGATTACTCAGTGCGTTTCACAGGAGCTGAGCCGCGGAAGGGGCACGGGTTTTAATTGTGCGCTGGCCCTGCGCAGGGCGTCGTTGGAGATGGGCCAAGCATTTCTGGAGGCATCGCAGCCCAAACCAGCGGTGGTGAAATGAACAGGGCAGTGCATTTCTGCTCTGCTTCTGTCGGCGTGGGCTGACCTGTTTATCAGGGAGCCTCTTTCCTGGGGACAGTGAGGATTTTTATCCTGGTATTCCTGGGGGAAGAATGCTGTATTGCCTCTTGTTCATCACCCCCCCCCCCCAGCTTTATTGAGTTATAATTGGCAAATAAATCTTTTGTTTAAGGCGCACAACCTGATGCTTTGATGCATACTGTGAAATGATTGTTGTCACCTTGCCGAATTTCTCTCCCTCCCTCTCTCTCTCTCTCTCTCTCTCTCTCTCTCTCTCTCCCTCCCTCTCTCTCTCTCTCGGAGTGTTTTGGACATGTAAGATCTGTTTTCTTAGCAAATTACAAGGATGCACTGTATTAACTGTGGCCAGCATGCTGCTGTACATCAGAGCTCCGGACTTTAGTCACCCAGGGTAACTGGACCTTTGTGCCTTGTAACCAACATCTCTTGATCTTTTCCATTTTAAATGTTCTTCTGGGCTCTGGGGTGACTGAAATGAGGATCTATATAGACTTGGCCTTTTTTTTTTTTTCCCCCAGCATGATCCCTAGAAAGCCTGAGAATCTATTTAAAACATAAAGCTTTTTGAAAGTAACTATATATATGTGTGTATATATATGTATATATGTATATATAAATGTAAATAGAATGTATGTATGTATAAAGAGAGAAAACAGTTTGGTGCAAGAGGTAGTGGGGTGTTCAGTGATTGCCACAGACAGTTATCAAGGCCGAGCTTTGGACTGGGATCCAGTCAGCTGGCCTCTACTTGCTGGTTTCCATTGTCTCCGGGCACTGGGCATACTGGGTCTTCTTTTTTTTTTTTTTTTTTTTTTTGCGGTACTGGGGATTGAACTCAGGGGCATGCTACCTCCGAGCTACACCCTCAACCCTATTTTTCATTCTTTATTTTGAAACAGGGTCTCACTAAGTTGTGGAATGCCTCACTAGGTAGCTGAGGCTGGCCCTGAACCCAGATCCTCCGGGCTCAGCCTCCCAAAGGCTGGGATTACAAGCGTGCGCCACCACGCCCGGCTTGGGTCTTCTATTTTGCGTCTCTGCTTTCTCCTGCTTGTAGGTTTTTGTTGCAGGATGGGAGGTTAGACCTGAACCCTGACATGACTTAGAAAGTGCACCCCACAGTCTTACAGTACATCCTCAGGTTAATGGATGGTCGAGTCGGTCGACAGCCAAGGACATGAGAATGTGATATTAATGTTCCATGAAGAATTACCTCTGAGAGGGGGAAGAGCTGGGCAGACGCTGGAGGCCGAGGGCAGGGCCCTTCTGCGTGTGCACGGGGCAGGCAGAACTCCTGAGCGTGGTGCTTATATCTCTCCAGCAACTGCTGTGAAAGGACCAGACGGCCCGTGGCCTCACCAGATACCGGGATGCGGGAGAGCCCTGCTCTCTGTCCTCACCCGGGCCCTGGCGTCTAGGAGACCACGGTGTACACATTTTCTGACGTGCCAGAAAATGCTTCATGGCAGGGCCTGTCACTCAAGGCAATGGGGGAAATGTGTTTTTGAAGAATGAGACGATAGCATAGGCCAAGGGGATGAAGAGGCAAGGGCAGAAGATCCGTTCAAGAAACCATCAATTTACCCAAGTGCAGTGGTGCAGGCCTGGAATCCCAGCACTTGGGAGGCTGAGATAGGAGGATCTCAGGTTTGAGGCCAGCCTCAGCAACTTAGTGAGACCTTGTTTCAAAATAAAAAAAAAAGGGCTAGGGGTGTGGCTCGGAGGTAGAATACCCTTGCATTCGATCTGTATCCCACTTCCCAATCTATGAATTAATTTGTAACAGAAATTAAAAAAAAAATAAGGACACTGACACTTATGATCCTCATTCACTGTCCTGACACTGGCTCAAAGCAGCCCGCATGGCACAGGTGTGGCTTTGGGAAGCTCTCCTTACAGGTGTGCTTAGCTTCGTGAACTCCCCTGAGAAGTCCTCGGTCTGGGAATGGTTCTCGCCTCATCTGCACCCGCGGACCATTTCAGCCGCTGGCACGGGATAATCACCAGTGAGTTTGCTGTGCTCAGGATCCTGTTCCTGACTGAGTTCTCGGTGGAGAAGGCTGGGGAATGCCCCTGGGCAGGCAGATGACGGACGTGTCAGAAAGGAACAGAAAAAGCTCTCTTGCCAGTTTCCAGGCTAGTTAGTGGACACAGAGTCCCCGCTGGGTGGGAAGGCTGTCTTCTGCCCCATCGTTCCTGAAAACGAAGTGGAGGAGGAAAGCAAGCTGGGTGGTGTGGGAAGACGCAGGGATTGTGGCGAGCTGAGCACGTTCCCCTGCAGACTGGGAGCTCACGGGACAGGGTCACCAGTCACCCGGCCTGCATGTGCTGCTCCTCCTGAGAGAGCCACATCCGCTGGCTGTATACCTTCTTTGCGTTGGTCAGGTAAGCACTGAGCGGCGGTGAGGGGGGACGGGCCATCACGGCGAGAATGTTCAACAAGCCAGAATGGCGACGATTATTACCAACAGTGGGCGCATTTCTGAATGGCGATGCCACTTGCCAAGTGTGTTCATGTGTGTAAACTTAAAGATGATTGCTACGGCCTGTGTCTCGGTGATGTTTGCCCTCCCTCAATCACCCAGACTACCTCGCCCTGCTTAGTAAGCATTTCCTCCATTTTTGGGACATGAACGCACCCATACTTACACATCACCACAAGCCTGCAGGCCTGGTGGTCGTGGGCAGGGACTCTGTACTCTGCAGGGCGAGGGGCTGCTATGGGTAGTCGTGTGCACAGTCCTCTCTTGGTGCCCTCTTTGCAGAACCATCAAACCACACTAGCAGACATGGAGAGAGACCAGACTTCTCCAAGTATGCCAGCCCTCAGCACCCAGCCCTGCGCGCTTTCCAACTGTAGATGGTCCCTGACGTGCGGTGTTTCAGCTTTACCATAGTAGAAATTGGACTTTACCTTTCAACTTTGGATCTTCTTAGCCTAGTGATAGTAATGGACCCTCTCATGATGCCGAGCGGGCAGCCAGTACCAACGCCAAGCAGCCCCGAGATCAGGAGGGGAAACCAAGTCACTACAGTGTTCTGCGCGGCTAATCTATGGTGTTCGGTCAGTTAAGGTGGATTCAGTGCACTTTTCATTTTGTAATACTTTTTTTTTTTTTTTTTTTTTTTTGTGGTACTGGGGATTGAACTCAGGGGCATTCCTACCTCCGAGCTATACCCCCAGCCCTATTTTTTTTTTTTTTTATTCTTTATTTTGAAACAGGGTCTCACTAAGTTGTGGAGTGCCTCACTAGGTAGCTGAGGCTAGCCTCGAACCTGGATCCTCCGGTCTCAGCTTCCCAAATGCTGGGACTACAAGCGTGCGCCACCACGCCTGGCTTCATTTTGTAATACTTTTATTGGTGTTTTTTGATTACACATCATGGTGAGATTCAGAGATCCATGCATGACTTGGTGAATTTCTCTCCATATTCCCCCTTTAACTTCCCCATACATTTAGTGAGATTAGGCGTGGTACCTTCATGTGTGGACTTAACCTTATTTGAACTATTTCCTTCCTCAATCCTTGTTTTCCCCTCTCTACCCCCCTCCCCCAACCCCTGTCCACTGTTCTCCTGGTCTCCCTCCTCATTTGACTGAAGACCCTTTGGCCTCCCATTTTCTCTTTAGCTTCTACATACAAGACAAAACACGTGACCCTCGGCTTTCTGAGGCTGGCTGATCTCATGCAGTGTAATATTCTCTGGTGCCATCTATTTTCCTGCAAATAGCATAATTTTATTCTCCTTTATGGCTGGGTAGAATTCCATTGTGGATATGTACCACAGTTTCCTTATCCCGTTTACATTTTCCAGTTAACAATGGGTTTATCAGGACAGAACCGCAGCCTTAGCAGAAGAATATCAGTGTTTACTCATTTTGAACTAGCAAAGCTTTCCTACACTGGTGACCCACTTAATTGTAGCCAGGTTTCATTGAGATGGGATTTCATTGAACAAATACTTACTTGTTGACCGCTGTGGGGGAGTCATGGTTCCAGTTACTGGAGATAAGAAAAGACCCTCACATCACTGCTTTGCAGATCTGTGTTTTGGGGGAGTCAGAAAATAAATAGCTATTTAGTGTTCTGGTTGTTTGTGTGCATCAAGCCATCTCCGACTTGGTTCAAATACTAGCGAACTCTTGCTTGCTTTTGATCTGCAGCTGGGCAGGGCCGACGGGGCTGGCTTCATGTGGCATCAGATGCCTGCTGTGCAGGCCCTGCACAGTGGAAAGGGGAGGCCCCAGGTCTCCTGTTCAAAAGCAGGGGAAACGTGATGTTAAAAGCTACTGTTATCAGGCGTGGTGGAGCACGTTAGTAATCTCAGTACTTGGGAGGCTGAGACCAAAAGATACAGGTTCGTGGCCAGCTTCAGCTATTTAGTGAGGCCCTCCGCAAATTAGTGAAACCCTGATTAAAAATAAAGAATAAAAAATAGGATTAGGGATGTAGCTCAGAGGTAGAATGCCCCTGGGTTCAATCCCCAGTACCCGCCCCCCCAAAAAAGAGCTACTGTAATGTCACTATTGTATGGTATTTTAATGTACTAATAAAACATCACATTCAGAAGTCAAAAGGAAGCTGGGTGTAGTGGTGCACGCTAGTAATCCCAATACTTGGGAGGCTGAGACAGGAGAATTGTATATTCAAGACTGGTCTCAGCTACTTAGTGAGGCCATCCACAACTTAGTGAGACCCTGTTTCAAAAGAAAGAATAAAAAAAAAATAGGACTGGGGGTATAGCTCAGAGGTAGAAGGTCCCTGAATTCAATCCCTAGTATTGAACAAAACAAAACAAAGTCAAAAGCAAGCACAACATACTAAAAGAAAAGGTACTGTGCTATGAAAGATTTTTCCTTCCTTTCAAGGTGTCTTTCCCCACATCATAGATTTTTTATTTTCTTTGTAACGAGGGCTCCCTCGGGCGTGGGGATGTTTGCTGGCAGTACAGATTCTCCCAGGCATTGGGATCCTGCTTAGCACCTCAGCCCGCCAGCTGCCAGGCCCCTCCTCCATCGTGCCAGGACACTGGACCTAAGCCTCCTGGGAGTAGACGGGCCAAGCTACACTTCTCTGGTTTTGGACCCGCCACTCTGTCCCACAGTGGACTGGTGACCCTCCAGGGATTACAACCACCATGCAGGATGTACTCAGTACCTGGGTTGGGGTACTAGGCTACTGTTAGCCCAGGGTAAGTGAACCATACCCTGCTTACCTGGAAACACCACTGCACATGGCCCTAGCCCTATGTTTGTATCTAGATGCTTGCCAGAGGCAGAGGAGCCAGCAGTCTTAGCTGATGGGAGGCACTGAACTCCAGGGAGCAGGAAAGCAGGCTGCTAAAACCCTGTCCCAACAAGGCAAGGTTTTGTAGGAGCAGAGGCTCCAAGTTGCCAGCCTGTTCGCCATGGTGCCATTGGCTTCGTGCACAGAACACAAGTGCAAAGACAGCCTGGCTCAGGATTTCAAGAGCATGACCACAGGGTGCTAAGGGCACGAAACCTGGTGAGCCCTGGGCCCCGGCGGGTGCTGGTCTTCTGTCTGTGCCCTACACCAGAGGAGGTGACTGTCTCGTAGTGGGCAGGCTGGGGCTGGGAGCTCGGCTAGGGTGTTGAGAAGATTGGTTTATCTCCCTCTGGAGATAAACCACGTGGCTCCCTCTGTGGCCTGGCTGTCTTTGCAAGACAGTGGCTGGGTTCCAAGGCGGCATATCCCAGGAGAGCCAGGCAGAAGCTGCACTGTATTTATAGTCTAGCTGTGGAAATCGCAGACTTTTCCCACCTACTGAGTTTGCTGAGGCAATCACAAAAGTCCACCGAGGCTGAAGGGGAGAAGATGGATGTCTCCTTGGAGCTACGGTTTGAGAAAGTACAGTCTGCCCCTCTAAGGTAGTATGTGAGATGGGTACAGTCACCACAGAAACTAGGCAGAGTAAGGCAGAAAAGAAGCGGTGGTGGGTGGGTAGTTTGCAGCGTTGAATGGTTTGGTCAGGTAATGCAATGCCTCTCCCATATTTGAAGAAGGTTAAGGATACAGCCATTCCGTAGCCCTTCCATAGCCATTCCATAGCCCAAGAAGGGCTGTTCCTGGCAGAGGCAGGGAGGAAGCCCAGGTGAGGGGATTCAGGTAGATTAAGGGAACAGACAGGCAGAATCAAAGGTGGAGAGAAGGAGACAGGATCAGAAAGGGACCGAAAGGGGGATCCTCACACACCTGGAGACACATATGGGAAGCCTTTGAAGATTTTTGAGTCATGACGTCACCTGGTCGGACTTGCTTGTTAAAGGATCCCTTTCTTCTTCAGAGAGCAGCCTGTTTGGGGACACTGAGGAATCGGGGACCTCCCTGTAGGACACATGGAGTACTCGATGCAAAGGCTGATCATTGCTTGGACCAGGGAGTAACGATGGAGGAAGCGATGGGAGAACCTATAGGATTGGGCGACAGGTCGTATTTGAGTTACGAGAAAACAGGTCCAGGTGGCACCACCCTGAGCAGCTGGATTGAAGGCACTGCCGTTAACTGGGGCTTGGAGGTGTGCGGGTGGAGCAGGCGGGGAGATGGAAGGCGATGGGGGAATCCGAGTCTGGCCTGGACGTTTTAAGTGTGAGATGTTGCGTGGACACCCTGGTAGAGATATCAGACATTCAGTGGGACCGACAGGCTGGCGTTCAGGGAAGAGGCCTGGAGGACAATCTGGGAGCACTCACCTCGAGACCAATAAGAAAACAAATGAGCCGGGTGTGGTGGCGCACACTTGTAATCCTAGTACTTGGGAGGCTGAGACCGGAGGATCCAGGTTCAAAGCCAGCCTCAGCTACTTAGTGAGGCCCTGTTTCAAAAAATAAAAAATAGGACTGGGGGTGTAGACTGGAGGTCGAATGCCCCTGGGTTCAATCCCCAGTACCAAAACAAACAAACAAAAAAACAAAACGTATTTTCAGGCAGGGTTGTCTCAGGCTATGCAATTAATGAATTTGCTATTGAAGGGGAGATAGTCCCTTGAGATTTAAACTGATGATGAAGTACGAAAATTATAACAATTTCTTACTTTATATATCTGGATAGAAATGACATGGTCAGTCAACAGTTTTTCCTTTGAGGATGGTGTATGGAGAGCAGGTTGGTGTGCCCCTTCTCATGTATGTGCATATAGTACGTTCCAAATACCTTGGCCACAATATTTCCTTTGTGATGTGTACAGTATATGTTTTTGTTTTAGACTGTCTGGATTTTGAAGGTATTCAAATTTGCATTTAAATAGCTATTTTAAAATGCATTTTATTTATTAACATGTAAATGTATTAAACTTGTAAAGTCAGTTTCCAGTTTAAATAGTTCTTCAAAGATTGGGAGACCAAATTATTCCTCCCTCTGTCTTCCAGTGATCCAATTCTGTTTTGAAGGTATCATAAATTAAAAGAGCATTTAAAATTAGGATAGTCAGAGTTATTCTTTGGATTAGTATGCATACCCTACCTGTACTTGAATCGAGGTTTTATAGAATAGATTTCTTTAGCTTTTGTTAATATTCTCTGAATCATAAGTGACAAATATTCTATTAGGCTCAAACAATGAGATGAATTGATTGATGGCAAAATGACAGGATGTGTTTGATCTTAGGAGAAAGACATGCCATCATAAAATAGCTTAAAGATATTAAAATAATTTTAAAATTATATCAAAGGGATCATTAGCATACATCTCATTTAATAAAAGAATGTTTTGATTAAAAAAAACTTGTTAAAGCTGGGCATGGCAGTGCATGCCTATATTTGGGAGGCTGAGACAGGAGGATCAGAGGTTTGGGGCCAGCCTCAGCAACTTAGTGAGACCCTGTTTTAAAATGAAAAATAAAGTAGGGCGGGAGGTGTAGCTTGGAGGCAGCATGCCCCTGGTTCAATCCCCAGTACCAGGAAACAAAAAAACAAAAAAAACTTAAGAGACAAAGCAATTGGACATTTTGGTTAAGAAGCAGTTTTCTTCCTAGACTCGTCATTGTGTCTCCCTTGGGAGTTCTCTCAATCTTCTTCCCTCTCATCCCTCTGTTTCTCCCTCCCCCCCTCCCTTCCTCTTCTCTTTCTCGTTCCTTTCTTTGCCTTCTCCTCCCAGAACAAACCCTGGATTTAAGCGGGAGATTGGAAAGCAGGCAGAAAGGCAAACAGAATTCCTCAGAATATTAATGCGCATCTGTGTCTGGGGGGCTCCATCTCCCTGTGTACCTGAACCCAAAGAGGCCGGCGTCCAGGTGCCATCGTTAGGTGGACGCTGGGCAGCTGCGTGCCCGGTCAGCGTGCTCCTTTTGTTTCATTAAGGGAAAGGCTCACATACCTGAAGGGTCTTCACAACCCTTGGTCCCAACACTCGGGGCTGTTTTACAGATACACTTCCACCCTGGTCCTTGGAGACCGTCCTCTAGAAGCCCAGCAGGCCATTCGAGCTGGTCTTCACACTGCTACATCTCACATGCCAGACAAAAGCCCTGTTTTTTTTTTTTTTTTTTTTTTTTTTTTTTTTTTTTTTTTTTTTTTTTTTTTTTTTTTTTTTTTTTTTTTTTTTTTTTTTTTGCGGTACTGGGGATTGAACTCAGGGGCATTCTACCTCCGAGCTATACCCCAGCCCTATTTTTTATTCTTTATTTTGAAACAGGGTCTCACTAAGTTGCAGAGGGCCTCACTAGGTAGCTGAGGCTAGCCTCGAACCCAGATCCTCTGGTCTCAGCCTCCCAAATGCAGGGATTACAAGGGTGCGCCACCACGCCCTGCTAGCCCTGATGTTTTGATGAAGCATTCTTGTTTCTGTTTATTCCCTTCAAGCAACATTTCTCCTACTTTTCCAACACAAACAATTTGCACAGCAGTGTGCAGAAGGCTTATAAGCCTTATTGCATTCGGAGGTTCCAAGGAAATGAGGAGACTTCTTGAGGAAACTGGACGTTTGGCAGGGAGGGTGGCAAGGTGTTAGGAGGAAGTCAAAAGCAGGGGCCATTGATTTTATTTTAGGGTCTGCCTGCCTGCATGCGAGCCTGCAGTTCATGGCCCTAGTTCAGGCACACGTTTATTGTTTTGTATTGAAACACAGTTTCTTAAGGAGCACCAGGAACCAACTCTATTAATATGCCCAACTGAGAGGAAATTAAGAGCAGTTGCTTGGCTGATAATGGTGCCACAGGTTTTCGGCTGTTGGAATTTCAGTGAGGCTGTGTGTTGTCTTTCCCTGTATCCGTTTACATTTTGTGTCAGGTATTTCAAATTAATCATGAGCTTAATTAATAGTTGTAGTAATTAGATTACCATTTTATGATGATCTGCAGTGCAATAGAGAACAAGAAGAAGCAAGAAAAATGAAGAGGACCACTCGGGTCTCTGTAATCGGCCTTCTCTGCTCAGCGAGACTTATCAAAACAGGTCAACTCTCAGGATTAATGTATTGACGCTTCATTACATGTTGGCTTCTTATTATAACAGCTAAAAACGGAGGCAATTTAATGGGAAGTGGAGCTCTCTTAGGGCCGTTAGATCCCAAAGAACCCAAACCAAATCATTTTCTGAGGATTATTTTGTAACAGTGGTTCTTTTTAAAGGACAGGTAACTTTTAATAAGCGGGAAGAAACCAGGAAGAATACATGGTTTTACGTTCCTTAAAAGTGTAATGGACTTCAGCATCAGTCTGAATAATAAGCCAAGAAAAAAAAAAGAGGGGGGTGTTTGGCCTTTTAGAACTTTAATGAATTATTGAATATATTTCAGAGAGGAGATTGTTAAATAGCATTTTGAATAGCTCTTATTAACCTAAAGAGATGCGTGGTAAACTATCCATAGGCTCGTAGGAGAAGGACATTTGCATGGAAGTCACTTTCCACCCAGGATTTGCCCAGGAATGATTTCAAATGATTGCATAATCAGGGCAGAGCGTTGCAGGGCTACATATACACTGCATGCTACTCAGTGCATTATTCATGCTAGCCCAAAGGGATAATTATTCAGTGAAATGAGAACTAAGGAAATTAGTCCTGTATTAATGTTTATTTATACTGGTTTCCCCTCCTTTACATACTCACATTTTCCTGGTAGTAGAAATAAAGACAGTGCACATTCCTGCTATATATTTCCTAGCTAAATGTTGAAAGAGGTTGAAAGTTCCAGGTTAACTGTGTTGACTGGTTTTTTATTTATTTGTTTTTTGTGACACTGGAGATGGAACTACTTGGGTGTTCTACTTCCAAACTACAACCCCAGTCCTTTTTTTTTTAAATTTTGAAACAGGATCTCACTAGCTTGCTTAGGGTCTCACTAAGTTGCTGAAGATCTTGTTAAATTACTGAGGCCGGCCTTGAACCTGCAATCCTCCTGTTTAAGCCTCCCAAGTACTGGGATTACAGATGCCAGCCATCACACTTGCCTTGCCTGTTCTCTTTTGTTGTTCTTGCTATAATGTGTTTGTTTTTGGAGAAACAGTTTTTTCATGGACCAGGGAAAGTCCAAGTTTTACTAATTCAGGCCCCCTTCAAAGTTCGGTGCAATGAGGAATCGCTTTGTGATCCTCCTCCCTAGGCGCCTGTGAGTCTTCTCCATCTGCTCTTGCAAGAGAACTCAGGGTGACACCGGGCCAGGTCCTGGTAACCGGAGGATTTCCCTGCTTCTCCACAGCCTTTCCTCTGTCAATCCTGATGAGAAACCATTCATTGTTCCTACCCTTCTTTGTCTTGACTGTTATTATTTCGCTTTCAGTTGCCACAGCGTTCAACACGTTGTAGTTAAATACTCCCCGCGTCTACCCTTGACCCCTGAAGTCTACCCTCAGAACAACAGACCCCTGAAATCCACCCTCAGAAGGCAGAACAAATCATTCCTTGGCTCAAAACCTTCTAGCAGGTTCTCTTCCCAGAGTAGACCCTGCAGCCCTCAGGATGGGTCTTGCACAGTCTGGCCCTGACCTCTGTGACCCTCTGTCTTCACTCTGCTCCTTACCCACCTGCCCCGGCCCTAAAGGCCTCCTTCCTATGGGGCCCATGCCCGCCACACTCCCTGGCGCCAGTGTTGGCTGCCCTCAGCTGCCCTTGCCAGAGCCAGGCCTGGCTGGTCTGCACACCCCCCCGGCCCCCCGCTGGGTCTCTGGGTGGGCCTCACCCTCCCAGCTCACCCTGGCTGCTCCAGGGACCCTCGGCTCCTGCACCCGGAGCCCCAGGACCTTCTTACCTGAGCTGCTTCTACTTTTGCTTAGCGCTCACTCTATACAGTTTCCCTTTCTGTTATGTTTGCTGTTGTCTAACCCTTGGCTTGAACAGGGAAACTGTCTCAAATCTTTGGAACAGTGCCCAGCACAATAAAACCTCTGTAATTACTTGTTGACTGACTCGATAAATACATCTCTGAAGCTCTCAGTAACCACTGGAACCTGTGGAACCTGGGAGGGAAGGGCGGAAGATGTGAATCTCGGTGTGGAGGCAGCGGGGAGCACCCCAAACCCCAAATCCTTCCCCAGGCTGAGGGCTGGAGTCCGGCACAGGATCCGTCGCCCCACCAGAGAGGAATCCGGTGGAAGATGTCTCTGCTTACCAGAGGTGACAGGGAGGACAGTCATCTTGGTGTGTTGAGAGGGTGGCCGGATTTTGGGTTGACCCGAGAGGGTTCCCTGAACTCCTACAGGTGTCCGCTCCTGTACATGCCTGCTGGCTCCCGCCTTTTCCAGGGCAGAGGTGACTGTCACAGCATAGCTGATGGGTGAAGTGCGCTTTCCCCCTGGGAGATGGGCCGCAGCAGGAGGCAGTGATGCAGAGGGAATTTGGGGAAGAGTTTAAATGTCAGGGATAAGGCTGAAGGCGACTGGTTGAATCTTTTCTTTCAGGAACCTTCTGGATGGGCAGTTTTGCTGTTTCCTGCCCCTGCAAGGCTTACAGGGAGAGAAAACATGCTTTTTTTTGGGGGGGGGGGTGCTGGGGATGGAACCCAGGGACATTCTACCTCTGAGCTACACCCCCAGTCCTATTTTTATTCTTTATTTTGAAACAGGGTCTCACTAAGTTGTGAGAGGGCTTCAGTAAATAGCTGAGCTGTGAACCTACAGTCCTCCTGTCTCAGCCTCCCAAGTACTGGGATTACAAGCATGTGCCACCACGCCTGGCTGAAAGCATGCTCTCTCTTATACCTTAATTTTAATCTAGAGGAGAGATGAACTGCCTCATAGATCACTCCAACATTAGTCTGTAGAACCATTCGATCCAGAGGAGGGGATGGGGGTCAGCAAGAGAGGACTTCCCTAGCACCCCAAAAGAAACACCAGGCAAAAAAACCCCAAACCCTTCAATAGAAAGACAGTGTGGTGAGCCACAGTTACAAGCAACATTTTGCAGTAGCCACATTTTTAAAAAAGTAAAAAAGTTTTAATAATATATTTCGTATAACCTAATCCATCCTGAATATTATTACTATTATTGCTGTACTAGGGATTGAACTCAGGGGCATTCCACCACTGAGCTACACCCCAGATCTCTTTGTCTTTTATTTTGAAACAGGGATTGCCACACGCTGGCCAGAAGCCTGTGATCCTCCTTGCCTCAGCCTCCCGAGTAGTGGGGTTACAGGTGTGTGCCACCATGCCCGGCTCATCTAAAATACTATCATTTCAGTCTGCCATGTGTATAAAATTTATTAATGAAATAATGTACTTTTTTATGAAGCTCTCAAAATTTGAAGTGCATTTTATGCCTATACCTGTTGGAACTAGCCACTTTCTAAATGCTTAGTAACCACTTAAAAAGGCTGGTTCTAATGTATCAGACAGGGCAGCAGCTATTAATAGTTTGGTGATCAGATGAAAAGTCCACTATGTATAGGTTCTTTTTTCCCCTGTCTTTGTTAAAAAAGTTTGCTTTGATTCAGAGTTTATTTTCAGTCTATAAATTATGTTGCAGTATGCTTGATGTTATGAAGTCAGACTATGGAATACAGAAAGAAAAATGTATGTTACTATACAGATGATCATGAACATAATTATTAGATGAGTCAGATCTCCCCCCCACAAAAAATTTGGTGAATCATATCGGAAAGATATGCCCAGCAGAAGCAGAAGTGCTAGGAACTAAGGTCTATCTATAGAAACATGGGCAAAGTCTGGTATTTTTCTTCTGCTACCTGAGACTTTGGATAGAGGTATGGCTTAACAATTCATATGCTTTTGCTCTTTTGTATATTGCAACATTATTCTCATTCCAAAACAGGG
This sequence comes from Graphiurus murinus, assembly GCA_004027655.1. Lineage (NCBI taxonomy): Eukaryota > Metazoa > Chordata > Mammalia > Rodentia > Gliridae > Graphiurus > Graphiurus murinus. The sequence goes on along the minus strand of PVLC010003278.1, from coordinate 61,705 downwards.
CTAAAACTCATATGAAGTATTAATATCTTGAACTCCTAAAGAATTTTAACTACTAAGTACCCCAAGTGAAGGCTGAAACAATAACCTAAGGAGGCTTATGGTATACTAGGTGTAACTTGATTGATTAACTATTAAAGATGATAGGAGTTGTAATGTGTGCTAAGAATCCCACACTAGGGCTTGGTACCCTTCACAAATAAGATGAAGAATGTAGCCCTTGAACTTAGGCGTGAATGACATGACATTTTTGTTTGTTAACCATCTAAGCAAAACAGTGGCAAACACCTTCAGAATTTTTTTTTTTAAAAGTTTGTTAGCTGAGTGAGGTGGCATATGCCTGTAATCCTAGTATTTGGGAGGCCAACCTCAACAACTTAGCAAGACCTTGTTTTAAAATAAAATAATAAAGAGCTGGGGAGCTGGGCGTGGTGGCGCATGCTTGTAATCCCAGCATTAGGGAGGCTGAGACCGGAGGACCTGGGTTCGTGGCCAGCCTCAGCTACCTAGTGAGGCACTCCGCAACTTAGTGAGACTTGGTTTCAAAATAAAGAATAAAAAATAGGGCTGGGGGTGTAGCTCAGAGGTAGAATGCCCCTGAGTTCAATCCCCAGTACTGCAAAAAAAAAAAAAAAAAAAGCTGGGGGTTGGGGTTGCAGCTTGGAGGTAGAAAGCCTCTGGGTTCAATCCCCAGCATATATACATAGATACATAGATGCACATATATACATACATACATATATACACATATACATATACACATATGCATATATACATATGCATATATACATACACACACATCACAGTTCTTTAAAGATAAGACATTAAAATGAAGCTTACACACATTGAGTGTTGGAGTGAAGCCCTGAGTTTCAGCTTGCTTTTTGGCTTATCAGGCCTTCGAGTTGATTGCTGGCTTTAAGCTCTGTGCACGCCTCCTCTTGCTATTTTCCACTCCCAATTCTGAGAGACAAGTAATTATATACACACCAGCTAAATGTCTGCTAAAATCTCCAGGCAAAACTGAGTTGACTTGTGTGGAACTGAATTTAAAAATACTTGATAGAAGCTCGCTCCAGTCTCCGGATACTTGTCAGGTTACATTTATTGCAATTGTCTGCTTAGCGGGGATTCGGCTTTGGTCCTCAGAGACCTGGTCCCCGCCCCTCTCTTTCCTTCCTCCTCCCAACTGCAGAACTCTGTGTCTTAGGGGGTCACAGTCTCTCAGTTACTCATTTTGTCCCTCTTAACTAGAAGGAGAAAAAATACATACATACACATATATATAGCTATAGCTTAGGTGAAAATTCTATTTGTTTATACCTAGGCAACCTGCAAGATGAAAATGTTTACTGTAAGGGAATGTTTCATTCTTTGCATAACTGGAATATATCGTAAGATGGGATACATAACGATGATTATTTGTAAATTATTTTCCCAATAGAAAGTAATTAGATTTAGAGGAAATTGGTCATTTATTTGTAAGTTAGTTAAATATATCTTCAGTCATCATGGTTGACTGTAGTTTTGCATTTTTTAAGCTCTTTTAAATTTTTTTTTGATACTCGGGTTTGAACCCAGGGGCATTCTATCCCCAAGGTTCACCCCCAGCCCTTATTATTTTTTTTGTTAGTCTTGAAATAGAGTCTGGCTGAGTTGCTGAGGGTCTTGCTAAGTTGCTGAGATTGGATCTTGAACTTGAGAGGCTATGATCCTCCCTCTCAGCTTCCCCAGTTCTGGGGTTCCAGGCATGCACCCCCACACCCAGCTTTGGTTTTGTATTTGATGTCAGGGTACCTCACTGGGGGGAGGGTGACCCCAGAGAAGAGAAAACCAGACATTTTAAGGCCCATCACGATTAAATTTCACTTTAATATTGATTTAAAAAGAAAACATTATTGGAGAGAAGAGTTGAATTTTATATGACAACCTTTTTGTTTGTTTTTGGCTAGTGAACTGAACGAGATTGTGATTTCTAAAAGCTTCATTTCTCCTTGGGAAGGCTGAGTGGGGAAGGCGGCCATGTAGACTCAATAGTGTTAACTTTGTCTTTATTTTTCGTAGTGCCGGGCTGGGCCTCGCACATGCTTGGCAAGGCTCTTCTGCTGAGCTCCACCCCGACCCTGGAGCTAACTTTTAAATGTGATTTCCTGGGGAAGAAGATCCCTCCTCAAAGTACTCAGCCTCAGTTTCAATGGATTCAGTTAAATGAGAAAGGATTCCTGGTATGGGATGAGTTGTAATTTTCCAAGCATTCAAGAATTCTTGTTTCTATTTTTTTTTTTTTTAAATTAAGTTCCTAAGTTCAACAAATGTTGGAATTGGAGCCAATCGAAGGGGTGTAGCACTTCCTTGTGGTTGGTAATCAGTGGAGAACAAATTATTTATGATTTAAATCATATGCGGTAGGAGTGAAATCAGGCATTCCACCTCCACCCAAGCTCTACTTTATTTTTTATTTTGAAACAGCCAGTCTTGTTAAATTGCTGAGCGACCTCCCTAAGTTGCTAATGCTGGCCTTGACCCTGTGATCCTCCCGCCTTTGCCTCCCAAGTACTGGGATTATAGGCCTGCGCCACCACACCTGGCTCTTTGTCTTTTAGAGGTGATATCTGTCTTTGGAAATATTTAGAGTAGTAGATTGTAGATTAGGCAAAAATTTTTTTTTATGCTTTAATCAACTTAGGACTGTTGGGATAGTATTTGGTTGGCTTTTCTAAAAGAAAAAAAAAAGCTTATTGGCTTTACTTCAAACTGTTAAAAAATTCAACAAAGACCTAGTTAAAGATGGTGGTGTAGAGTCATTGTTTTTATTCCATGTTTCTGCCTGGAAGCTCACAAAAAGAACAAAAAGAGTAAAAAACAAGGAAGAAATTGCTGTCTCCCATTAAATAGCTATAACCACAAACCACAGACTCCAGAGAATCCATGCCAGAGACAGTGAAATTTGGACCAAAAGAGAGAGGATGCCTCGAACTTGCACAGACCTCAGATTCTGGCAGGACACGGCTTTCTCAAGTAGTCTGGCCTCTGGAAATTAAGTGGCTTCGCTGAGATACTGAGGTGGCAGAGCCGGGATCTTCTGAGCAGCTTGGTCATGCACCATAGAAAGCTGGACGGTGGGCAGCTGTTCGAGGAGAAGGGTCGCCACATCGAGGTGGGCAGGTTGGGAACTTGACGACTCCAGGGAGCCCAGGCACATGAGGTCTATGTGCCTGGAAGTCCGTGGTGTCAGTAGCCAACCCGTGCGCCCTCCCATCACCATGGTGACCAAGCATCACTTTCATGTGTAGTACAGGTTCCTAAATGTGGGGAAATCTTCACAGCGAGGTGGGAAGAGAGGCAGGTAGGTGGCAGTCAGGACATGACCACACAGAGAGTCTGGAGCAGGAGGAGTTGCCTAGGTTGAAGTGGGGGTCACCCCAAAACTGACTGTAAAGTCCACCAAGGTGCCAGACTTGGCAGAGGAGCAGAGAATGCTGTGGGCCAGTGCAGACCCCAAGCATGATGCTATTTCTGAGTTCTGCTTCTGCCATCAGCGGCCCGTTGTCTCCTGTCTCGGTGTGAATGTCTTCTGTTTGCTCCACGCCTGGGCATGCGCAGGGAAAACTCAAAGAAAGGCGCACAACAGCAAGTGAAGAACCCCCACCGAAAGACAAGTGATCTCAGAAGCAGAAGAAAAAATCAGACTCTTAGTTCTTCAAGGTCTTTGAGGAATAATGATAAATGGGTTTTATAAAAAGGTTTAAGGAAAAGGTATATATAATGAAAGAAAACAGAGGGGATTGAAAGGGAGCTGACCTATCCCCATAAAGAGTGAAAAATATATAAAACCCCTAGGAAGAGGGGGTTCACATTCAAAGCCACCAAATATAGGAAACAAAAATGAAAACACTGGGATAAACAGACTTGAGAAACTCGTGGAAAATATAATAAAAACACAAAAGTTTTCTCTGAGATGTAACAACAAAACTAAAGGATTACCCATAATATGTTTACTTGTTTTTCTAAAGGAAGAGAATGAAGAATGAACCCGGGAGGGAGGGAGCAGAAAACCTTCAACGAGATAACAGAAGGAAACCTTACTGATAAAAGGTGGTGTGTGTGCAGGTCAAAAGGCCGCACTATCTACTAGGAAGAAAACTGTTTGGAAACTGTCAAACTGTCAACTGTCAAGAAATGTGCTACTGAGCGGTCAAGGACTCCAGGAACAATAGGCCCAGGGAGTCTGCGACAGGAGCAAGAGGCCGGCGAGCTGGGCCCAGTGGCCTGCCGTCCCAGTGTTGGGGAGGTTGAGACAGGAGCATTGCAGGTGCGAGGCGAGATCCTCAGCAGTTTAGGGAGATTCTGTTTCAAAATAAAATAGGGCTGGGGGTATAGCTCGGAGGTAGAATGCTTCTGGGATCAATCCCCAGTAACACGCGAACACACACACACACACACACACACACACACACACACACACATATACATGCAGGCATCACAGCCCTACTGAAAGTGTTTTCTGCAAAACAGCAGGACAGAGTTGGTTTGAGCTGGGTGGAGAAGCAAGTGGAGGAGAGGAAGTGAAGAAGAGCACCCAGAGCTCTTGGGAGAAGTTCCGTCAGGAAGGAAACGAGGGAGATAAAGAGGTACCCGCAGGGCAGGGACTTGGGACAGAGCAAGGCCCTGTGTGTGCGCTTTTAATTGACACATAATAGTTGCATCTGTTTATGGGATGGGGGGATATTTCCATACACGTGTGCAAAGGGCAGTGATCAAATCAGGGTAATTAGCACATCTGTGACCTCAAACATTTATGGTTTCTTTGTGTTGGCAGTATTCAAAACCTTGCTTCTAGCAATTTTGAAGTGTATGTTAAAGTTAAATTACTGTGACCTGCAGTAGCCATGTTGTGCTGTAGAATCCTGGAATTTTAGTCCTTTGGCCAAGCCTTACTTTTGTACTCATTTCCACTCTCCGTCTTTCTCCCCACCTTTCCCAGCCTCGGTGACTTCTGTTCTCCACTCTGCCTCTGCGTCTAAGAGATCAACTGGGTTAGCTTCTACACAGGAGAACGTGCAGGATTTGTTGCCCCCGTCCAGCCTCCCTCCCTCCCTCCGTCTCTCTCCCTGTTCTCTCTTTTTCCTCCCTCCCTCTCTCCTTCATTCCTTCTCTTACTGGAGCTTGAACCCAGGAGTGTTCTACCTCTGAGCTGCACCCCCAGTCCTATTTTATTTTGAAACAGGGTCTGGCTGAGTTGTTGCTGGTATTGCGAAATTGCCAAGGCTGGCCTGGAACCTGTTATCCTACTTGCTCAGCCTCCCGAGTACTAGGGTAACACAATGTTTTCCAGGCCCATCCATGTTCCATGAATGACCGGATTCATTATTTTTACAGCTGAATAATATTCCATCGTATAGGATTATCTATTCTTTATCAATCTGTCTGTTGAATGACACTTTGACTGTTCCCATTTCCTGGCTATTGCGAGTGCCAGTACAATATGCCTCTTCAACATACTGATTTCCTTTCCTTGGCATATATTCCCCAAAGTGGGAGAGCTGGATCATATGAGAGATCTATTTTTGTTTGTTTGTTTTTAACCTCCATGCTATTTCTCAGAATGACTGTACTAATTTACAATCCCACTAGTGGTGTATGAGAGTTCCCTTTTATCTACATTCTCATCAGCAGGTGTTATATTTTTGTCTTTTTTTTTTTTTAATGAAGGGGACTGTGTCTTTTAAGATGGAAGAAACCTGCACGTATTTAAATATCTTTAGGGAACATGAAGATGGAGGGTGTTCTCAACATTGGCCACAAATTGGATGCATTTAGAATTTTAAAATCAATACTGATGGTAGGACCCACTCAGAAAAGATTTCTTTATAATCGGTGTTGATTTTTAAGGCTGCCCAGGTGATTCTAAAAGGTAGCTGAGTGTGAAAACGATTTTTTTTTTTTTTTTTTTTTTTTGCGGTACTGGGGCTTGAACTCAGGGGCATTCAACCTCCAAGCTACACCCCCAGCCCTATTTTTTTATTCTTTATTTTGAAATTGAGTCTCACTAAGTTGCGGAGTGCCTCACTAGGTAGCTGAGGCTGGCAGCGAACCCGGATCCTCCGGTCTCAGCCTTCCGAATGCTGGGATTACAAGCGTGCGACACCACACCCGGTGTGAAAACAATTTTTAAAACAGATGAAATGCAGTCCCAGGAAGACAGGAGGGAATGTGATCTTCAGCAGCCTGGGCACAGGGGCCATCTCAGTCTCTTTTGTGCCTCTGCACCAAAATGCCCAAGGTGAAGAACTTTATAAAGAAAAGGGGTTTCCTTCAACACAGGGTTCTGAAGGTTTATTTTGTTCAGCTGCAAAGGGAGCACAAGCGTGTGCAAAGATGAGAGCCGCAAGTGTGAGAAAGACCAAAGGCATCTGAACCCAATCAGTACAATCAGCTCCCACAGTAACCAATCCAGTCCTATGACTAACCCATTCCTGTGAGATTGACATTACCCCCTTCCAATGGTGGTGCCCCATTTTTCAATCACCGCCCATAGACCCCGCCTCTTAAAGGTCTCTCCACCTCTCAGTACCCTTATTCTAGGAAACTAAGCCCCCAGCACTTGGACATCTGGGAGATGAACCATATCTATAGACCACAGCAGGCACTATTCCAAAATAAGATTAGGTCTTCCTCTTCCACTCCAGCTAGAGGAGGTTCCAGAAGCACTTTCAGGTAGAAACACCACGCGGGTGTGTTAGCTGGGGGCTGAAGGAGTCCCTGCTCATGGCTTCTGTTCCCTCTGGGAGCTGGCACTGGGGAGGCACTTGGGGAGGGAGCAGGCGGCGCTGAGTGCAGAGGGACTTGTTCAAGGCTGACTTTGTGGTGAATGTGGAGGCTTGGTGGCAGCTGGGCACAGAAGAGACGACTGGGGTCTGAGATCGGGAGTTTGGGAGGTACTTCTCTTTTTTCCCCCCTATATGTACATGAGGCAGAATCTAGATAAGGGGGCGTGGCGAATTTTTTAGGAAAAAGTAGGCACGTTATTTACTTGTGAGTTTCTCTTATTTTGTACACAGCACCGAGAATCAGACCCTGGTAGAAGTAAAGTAGATATGTAAATGGAAATAATGCATTAGATTAAATTCTGTCTAGGTTTACTGTAGTTGGCTTTTTCATCTTGTTCCTGTAGACACCTAGCCAGGAAGCCAAACGCGATTGTTTTGCTCAGTTAAGTGTCAATGAAAAGAGCTTTGGTCCTACTGGATCAGAAACATCAATACAGAATTCTCTGACTCCCTCGCCAAAATTAAGTCTGTCTTCTGGGTCACATTTTTGTGGAGTGTGTGTGTGTGTGTGTGCACATGCTCAGTATGTATTTGTGTTATTTAAGAGAGCTGTGTGTTGATATAGTAATGATTGCTAAAACAACATACTTACCAGTTCGTGTCTTGAAACACAATTTGAATCAGCTTTGTGGATATGCCAGGTCGTATGGAACTTGGCATTGGATCGGAAACATTTTGATTTTTACTTTCACTCCACATAAACTAAATCAGTTTTACTAAAATAACCCCACTTGGTAAGTATTGCAAAGAGGATTTTAGTCTTCGTTTTATATGTTATTGGCAAGGTCCTTGGATCAGAGAATTTTGTATTTATTAGGGCCTTGGTTCTTTTAGTGTTTTATTTTTATTTATTTTTTATCATACTGGGGGTTAAACATAGGGGCATTCTACCTCTGAGCTAGACCCTCGCCCTATTTTATTTTAAAACAGGGCCTCGCTAAATTGCTGAGACTGCCCTTGAACCTGTGATCCTCCTGTCTCAGCCTCCCAAATACTGGGCATGTGCCAACACACCTGCCTTCTCTTTGTGTTTTAAAAACACTGTTTCTGTTCAGGTAGTTTGCATTTTAAATGATCTCACGGAACCTTCTGGAAATTGGTGCTAAGGACATTGTGGCATTTTAAGGGGAAGCTTGACAGCTTTGGGGAAGGAGAGCTCTCAGCCAGGAGCGGGAGGGGCCGAGGTTCAGGAAGACCCACTGGGAGCTCCTGCCTTGGGAAAAAACAAAACACACATAGAAATTAAATCCCAAGGGGGCCAGCGTCTGACATCCGTCAGCAAGGTTTCTCCTGTCGCCAACTTCTTTTCATTTTGTGGTGGCGAAGACGTGTTTTCAGAACAGCGCCGTGCACCTCTGCCTTTCAGCTTCCCTGACCCCGTTAGCCCTTCTTGGACCCTTTTCTCCCATTAAACTTAGCAGATATTCCATGTTGTAGTGAACTTGGCGTTGGATGCAAAAGGTTTTGTTTTTTTCTTCTCCTTCTTCTTCTTCTTTTTTTTTTTTTAATGTGAAATTGCTATATGGGTGGTACTGTGCTAACACCGGGGGATGGAGCCAGAATCCAGAGTTGGCTCTGGTTCCCAAGACACGTATTGTAAGCATCTCAAAGCCCAGGAAAGCAACACATTTTTCTTGGCTTGCTTTTTCAGTGTTTCCACAGAATTCTTGGCTGTGGGAAAAGAGAGATTTATTGTTGCAATTCCTGGAAAAAATCATTCGTCTCGTGTCTTAGGCCATTTTCTGTTGCTGTAGCTGACTGCCACAGACAGGATAACTTATAAGGAAATAAGGTTTATTCATCTCACAGTTCTGGGGCTGTGTCTGGCTGCTCTAGCTGGTGGAGACTCTCTGCAGAGGTGGCACAAGGCTCCTCACTTAGTGACACAGAACGTCCTGGCTCAAGACTCTTTTTTTTTTTGTAAAGTCACAACCCTATTACATTAGGGGACCACCCTGTGGTCTCACTTAACCTCAATTACTCCCAACGGTCTTGCCTTCAAATACTGTAGTTTGATTAAGTTTCTACCTACTTTTTTTTTTTTTTTTTTTTTTGGTACTGGGGATTGAACCCAGTGTTCTACTTCTGAGCCCCCGCCCCTCCATCCTTTTTCATTTTTTGTTTTGAGACAGGGTTTCACTAGTTTGCTGAGGATCTCACGAAGTTACTGAGCCTGGCGTTAAACCTACAATCTACCTGTCTCAGCCTCCCAGGTACAGGGATTACAGCTGTGCACCACCACGCCCTGCAGTTTCTATTTTTCTATTTTCTTAATGCCTCACAATTGGAATTTCAGTCTCAGCTTTGGCGGGGACTTTCAAACCATAGCATCTCCTGACTAGCTTCTTTAGTCAGTGCATAGATGTCATCTTGGTCACGTTGAAGCCTTAGCCCATGGAGAGATGGGTGTCTGACCATCACATCAGCTGTGGGATATCACAGTCTCCTTTTATAGTATTGTGTGTGTGTGTGTGTGTGTGTGTGTGTGTGTGTGTGTGTGTGTGTGTGTTAGTGGAGATTGAATCCAGGGACGGGGCTCCAACCCAAATTTTTATTATTTACTTTGAAACAGGATCTCACTAAGTTGCAGAAGACCCCACAAGTAGCTGAGGCTGGCCACGAACGTGCGATCCTCCTGTCTGAGCCTCCCAAGTACTGGGATGACAAGCACTCTCCACGCCGGCTCTTTTCCAGTGTTCTGCTGTGCTTTTGCTTTCCCTCCTATCCTCATCCTTGGCCTGGCCTCTGTGCCCGGCTTGCAGAGGACAGCTGTAAAGGGAGGCAGGAAGCTGAAATCCTTACTGCTTCTCTTCTCTTCTCTTCTTTTTTTTTTTTTTTTTTTTTTTTTTTTTTGCGGAACTGGGGATCGAACCCAGAGGCATTCTACCTCCAAACTACACCCCAGCCCTATTTTTTATTCTTTATTTTGAAACAGGGTCTCACTGAGTTGCAGAGGGCCTCACTAAGTAGCTGAGGCTGGCCATGAACCCTCGATCCTCTGTTCTCAGCCTCCCAAGTACTGATATACAAGCACGTGCCACCACGCCTGGCACGTTACTGCTTCTCACGATGAAACTGTCATCTCCCTTTAACTCCTGCCTCCAAGGCCTCCCCAGGTGACATGTTTGAGTGACCCGTCAGGGACAAATGACTGATAGATGTCCAACCTGGACAGAATTTCCATCACGTGTGCGTGCGTGCGTGTGTGTGTGTGTGTGTGTGTGTGCGTGCACGCGTGTATGTGTGCAGGTGTGTGTGTGTGCGCGCGTGTGAGAACACCCAAATTTATACAGACTTACTTGCACATATCCTATGGACAAGTTGTTTCACAGATTCAAATGTGCCAGATTATTTAAAAACTGGATCACCATAAAAGAGATGATTTTGTTAAGTACTAAAACCATGAACTTAGTTTTATAAGTAAGTACTTTTATAGTTCTTTGAGGGGCACTTATAAATCTCTGAGCTAATATTAATTTTCTTTACCTTGTGTAGTTTTGCCAACAAAGTTACTGATAAGCCATGGCTAGAGCCAGCTATAGAAATTACTTGGGAATTTAATTCAGGATTTAAAGATTGGCATTTTCTCTGACTTTTTTTTCTGCACAGATCGAATTTAATATCCCACCCATTCCAAATCCCCTTTTCTTTTTTTTTCATCTTAAAATCTTTCTCTTTCAAATCTGATATCATGTGAAACTTACATGTCATTTCTAGAATTGCTCTGGGCCAGCCAGGGATGTACACGTTTCTTAGTTTATAAAACTCCACCAGCTCCTTCTCTGAATGTGAGCTTTTGGAATTGCTTGGAGATTAACAAGTGCACCGTGTAAGGAACAACTACTTTTTCAGCAGTAATATTGGATGTTTGTAGTCAGAACTGACAAGCAATTCCTGCTTTAGCAGGTGTATGTTCCAGCAGCTACAGCAAAACAATAAATTTCAATTATCTCCCTGCAGTGATGGCAGGCCAGGCCACCAGAACTGAAATGATCTCCTCTTTTCCCTTGAGCAAGAGAGCAGAAGTCCTAAAGGGAGTTGAAGAGTTTCTTCTGTTGGTCAATACCTTTCCTGTGTGTGTGTGGGGGGGGGGGGCAGGTCCTGGGGATTGAACCCAGAGGTATTGTGTCTCCGAGTTACACTCCCAGCCCTTTTATTTTTCCATTTTGAAATAGGGTCTCGCTAAGTTGCTGAGGCTGGCCTCGAACCTACAATCCTCCTATCTCGGTGTCCCCAGTACTAAGATTATAGGCCTGGTTTCCGGTTGGTCAATATCTTCCTGCTTCCTTCCTTCCATCTCCAGGAACACAGACCCTGCTCAGTGTACGCGCGCCCTGTGTCTGACTCCTTGGTGCCCGTGTCTGTGCTCTCTTCCCAAGTAAATGCAGAATCCCTGTCCCCTGCCAGGCCACTCCGCGAGCGCCCCGGGCTTTCCCTGGGGCCCTTTCCTGGCCGGATGCTCTGCCCCTGCCTTGAACTCAGCCTCAGTGCTGCCTCCTCAGAGGCCAAGCCTCGCCTGCCTGTCTGCCTCCGCGCTGTGGATCATAGCTCCGTTAGGTCCCTGCATGCCTTTATTGTCTCTCCTCCATGGCCTGAGTGTCACCTTCACAGAGAAGGACTCCAGGTATCATTCCTGAGGCCTGAGCCCGTGTCTGGCACTTCCCTGTTTAATGAAAGAGTTAGTGGAAGAACAGGTGCTCAGTGCGTGTTCACAGGGAGGGAGGCGGGGAGGAGGGAGATTTTAACTTAGACATCTAGGTTGGAAAGGCCTCAGAAGGTGGGGGGTGAGCCTGACATGGTGCTGCACGCCTGTAATCCCAGTCCTTTGGAAGCTAAGATGGGAGGATTGCAGGTTCGAGGCCAGCCTCAACAATTTAGTGAGGCCCTGTTTCAAAATAAAAAATAAAAAGGGATGGGGGTGTAACTTGGAGGTAGAACACCCCTAGGTTCAATTTCTGGCACGCAAACCAACTAATGAACAAAAATGAAAAATAAAAATAAAACAGGGCTGAGGGTGTAGCTTAGAGGAGACAGAACATCCCTCAACACCCAGTTTAAAAACAAGAAAAAAAGGAAGGAAAGAGAGTGGTGATTTTCCTGGCTGAGGGACCTGAGGGTCACTTGAGGGACCCCTGTATGCAAGGTCATGGCTCTGTGTCCGGGGAAAGATGGCGAGACATCTCCTTTACCTCGGGGCAATCCTGCTCCACACCTGTTTCCCAGCTTGCTCTCCAGCAGCGTCCTCTTCCTTCCTGAATACCTTCCCAGTTTGGATGATAAAATGTCCAGTCACCTGCTTAAGGTGCGGATGGGAGCTGCAAGCAGTGGGCACCCAGAGGCGTCACAGGGGGAGCAGGGGCACACCTCACCGTCCAAGGGACAGAGGGGGAGCTGGGAGGTGGTTCTGGACCAGCAAACACTGTCTCAGTGGCCCAGGCCCTGCTGCCTGAGCCCAGAGATGCAGACCCCTGGGGCTGGAGAACAGTGGTAAGGGGAGGTTCCTGCTGCCTGTCAGGCCTTTGCAGTGCCCGCCCCCATGCCCTCACCCCGCCCTCTGGGCTGCAGTGCCCCGCCCTATGCCCTCACCCCGCCCCCTGGGCTGCAGCGCCCCGCCCCCATGCCCTCACCCCGCCCTCTGGCTGCAGCGCCCCGCCCCCATGTCCTCACCCCGCCCCCTGGGCTGCAGCGCCCCGCCCTCTGGCTGCAGCGCCCCGCCCCCATGCCCTCGCCCCGCCCTCTGGGCTGCAGCAGCTCAGTGCCCAGACAGTTCTGCTGTGGCAGTAGACCTGCTTAACCAGAGTTTGTGCCATCAAATAAGTGAGCAGTGAGTGACTCCGAGGGGCGAGGGGTCCAGAGTGTGGGGAGCTCTTCAGAACACCCCATGTGCTCTGCTTCTACAGTGGCAGGCATTTCATTTCAGAATCCCGCCTGTATGTGCCCGCAGGTAGTCTAGGCACCATAGCAATCGAAACTTCCTCCTAGACGCTTCCAGTTACTCTAATAAAAAATATTAGGCTGTTACAGCCGGGCGTGGTGGCGCACGCTTGTAATCCCAGCATTCGGGAGGCTGAGACCGGAGGATCCGGGTTCGCGGCCAGCCTCAGCTACCTAGTGAGGCACTCCGCAACTTGGTGAGACTCGGTTTCAAAATAAAGAATAAAAAACAGGGCTGGGGGTATAGCTCGGAGGTAGAATGCCCCTGAGTTCAATCCCCAGTACCACAAAAAAAAAAAAAAAAAAAAAAAAAAATATTAGGCTATTACAGCATTTAAGTCTTTTTTTTTTTTTTCTCACCCAACTCTTTTCTGGTGTCTGATGTTAAACTTTGTGTCTTCCTCCATATTTCATACAAAGGTTTATAAACATAAATATGAATATAAATACACATGTATAGTATATCAAGTCACCCTGTCTTATTTGCTGAGGACCTCATTAAGTTGCTGAGGCTGGCCTCAAACCTGCCATCTTCCTGTCTCAGACTCCCCAGTACTAGTATTACAAGTGTGCGCCACCACACTCAGCTTCCTCTGCCATGTTTATTACCTATTTCACACATAAGGTATCTCAAGTTTTTGGTTTTGACATGTAAATAATAAGGAACGTTCAGAGTTTATAATTGGGAATATTTTTATTTTTCCCAGAGATCTGATTTTAATATTAAAAAATAACTTTTCTTTTGAGGTGCTAGACCCCATACTAGGCAAGGACTCTAACCACTCACTGAGCTACACCCCTGACCCTAGTTTTATGATTTTTGCAGGCAGAGTCGAATGGTGATTGTGGTTAACTCTGGGAGATTTTGTGTCTGCCACAATTCAGAAGATTGTGATCCATTAACTTGTCTAACTTTGAACTTTGAAAGTAGGCTTTTCTCGCTCATTTCCTGAAGTGCAGTTAATGGACGTGTGAGTGGGAAATATTTCCACTTGGAGGGGTGAGCTGGGACGGGGGGGTCAGGTGAAGCGTGGCCGCCGGCTCCAGGTGAGATTCTGCGTGGCGTGATAATGGCATGTGTGCCCCTTAACCAAAGGCACCGTTATGAGCAGCAGCCCGCACGGAGCTGCGTACCACATTCAAGATGGCAGGTTTCCGTCTCCAAGGGCCTTGGCATATTGTGAACACCTCCTGGATCGATGCTGGAAACATCGCAACACAAAGTAGAAGTTTGTTGTCTTTAGTTGGTAATGAGGGCGTGGTGACACTGGGCCTCGCGGTCATGACAATGATATCTGAATAGACACAGCAGAGATGTTCCCACATGGGAGAACTGTTGTATACTTCCGCTCCTCATGGACAAGGGACTGGTCCTGCAGCAAGTGCTTCTTTACTGCTTTACTAGGGAAATTGGTCACTTTGCTGCGAGAGGGAGAACTGAGAGGAGAACGCTGTGCACAGACGTGTATTGTTTTTCAGTTTATAGTGTAAGTACTCTGCAGATAATGAAATAGATCATTCTCTTTGGTCCTGAAACCCTGCCCTGGCCACAGCCTCCTCTAACTGCACCTTAAAGGAAGTTCATCCTTCTTCTGTCCCCTGCCTTGTCCACACCTGTTCTGGGGTCCTGGCACGGCGTGCGTCTCTCATTTGAACTCTCTTCTGTGCAGTCAACGTTTCCCATGTTCTTTTGCGTGTCGGGCCTGGTGGAATGTTTGGTGGTATCCTGGGGAATGTGCAGAGGGTGGAGGCTTGGCACTGAGCTTTTGAAGCCCTTTACTTTCTCCAGGGTGATGTCTATAGAGAGAAGTACAAGCCGGGCATGGTGGAGCATGCCTGCAATCTCAGTACTTGGGAGGCTGAGGCAGGAGGATCACAGATTTGAGGCCAGTCTCAGGAACTTAGCAAGGCCCTCAGCAACTTAGGCGAGGCCCTGTTTCAAAACAAATAAAAAGGGCTGAGGATGTAGCTCAGAGTTAAAATGACTCTGAGTTCAACCCCAATACAAAAAGAATGCACGGGTTCCCCCCACCTTGGGGGATGTAGTATATTTTTAGTAGAAACCTTGGAAATGCCTGAATAACAACAACAATAATAATAATAACAACAAACAATAACATATACCTTAACAAGCCCTTCTTATTGACTATTATGCATTTACCATTTAGTCCTTACAGGCCTCTGAGGAGGCATTGATCTTATCCTTTCATTGCTGAAGGAACTGAGATCCTGTGAGCTTTCAAGTGGCTTGCCAAGCACAGGCGGGCGGAGAGAGTAGATTATCCACACTTAGAGGACTTTACCTAAAGCAGTCTTCTTAATATTTTCATCAGCTGTTTCGCCACGGTAACCAAAATACCCGACAAGCACAGCTCAGGAAGAAAGATTGATTTGAGGCTCCTGGTGTCAGAGGCCGGTCTGTGGCCAGAGCAGCTTGTCCCAAGGCAGGAGGCAAAGCTGGCCGCCTCATGGCAATCTGGAAGCAGAGGGAAAGAGAACAAGAGTAGAGAGGACCAGGGACATAGGTCGTCCCCAAGGCCACGCTCCCAGCTACCCCCTTCTCCAGTCATGCTCCTCCTTGGAACCTTGCTGCCTTGGGGACATGTCACCAACACGTGCGCCTGTGGGAGGACATTCCAAACCCAGAACGTAGCCCTCAGTGAGCAAATCTGTAATTGCTGGTTTATGGGCAAGTGGAGCTGACATGGCACAGGTCACCATGTCCTTGCCTTATAATTTTGTTTTTTAAAGTCAGTTTGTTGATGCACGTCTTTCCTTAGTCCTCTTTCGCTTCCTGTGTTGGAGAATTGAAGTAGCATTACAACCTTTTCAAAGATGTTACCGCTTTGCTTTTTATTTTTTTTCTTTGCAGTACTGGGAATTGAACCCGGGGCATTCTACCTCTGAACTATACCCCCAGCCCTATTTTTTTCTTTTTTTGGTGGTACTGGGGATGGAACTCAGGGGCATTCTACCTCCAACTACACCCCCAGCCCTATTTTTTTTATTCTTTATTTGGAAACAGGGTCTCACTAAGTTGCGGAGGGCCTCACTAAGTAACTGATGCTGACTGTGAACACGGATCCTCCTGTCTCAGCCTCCCAAGGACTGGGATTACAAGTGTGCGCCACCACGCCTGGCTTATTCTTATTTTGAAACAGGGTCTCACTAAGTTGCGGAGTGCCTCACTAAGTAGTTGAGGCTGGCTGGGAACCCGGATCCTCTGGTCTCAGCCTCCCAAGTATCTGGATTACAAGCGTGCGCCACCACGCCTGGCTCAGTAGCCTTATTTTTTACTTTGTTCCTAAGGACTTCTCCCTTCAACTCTGACGTTTTGATATATGCTTCCTATTGCTTTTTGTTTTTTTCATATATGTATAAAAACTGTGGTTCTTGCATGCCTCTGGCTAGAGGTGAGGAAACTGGTGGTCCATTTTGGTGGAGGTGGGCCTAGGGGAGAGGAATCCCCAGAAGTCTCTCCTACCTGACAGTGCTATTGAGGACAGTTTGTGAATTAATAGCAAAACAGTCCTGAGAGCCGATCCCTACAAGCAGGTTTGGGGCGTAGTAAGCACTGTTTGGGTGCCGTGCGCTAGTCCATTTCTCCTCTGTGGCCCCTGTGGTGTTGGTAATGTCATGAGCTCCCCTTTCTAGAAGAGGGAGCTGAGATTGCGTATCAGTGCAAAGGCTGCATGCTGGTGACTTGCGGAGCTGGGATTCCAGTTCAGCTGGTCAGTCTTGAGTCTCAGTTCTTAACGGGTGGCTTAGATTTCAGCCTTATCCCGGTTCACATGTATTTGCATATGCTGGCTGGAGGCTATCTCAATAAATAACTTGGATGAAAGTATTTCCTGGCAATATCTAAGAAGGTATATGAAATACCTTGATTAAGGAACTACCATTAAGAAACAAACTAGCTGGCCATTTTATGGAGAATCGGTTGATTATGGGTTCCTTTTATGTGAGATTATACATTTAGCATCTTAAATTCCGCTCACTCCGGCTCCCTGACTTTTATTAGGCTGCGTCCGATTCATCCTCGCTCTTCTGGGACATGGGACAATCGTTCATGTGAGATTGGTACTGCCTCTACTTAGTTTGCATTTGACAGTAGAGGGTATTTAAGTTGCTCCATGTATTAAAGAGGCCCCCAAAGAGACACTGTGTTGTAACCGTAGGGCAATGAAATTTATGACCTCTGTAAGCAAGGCTTTTTTTTTTTTTTTTTGTGGTCTGGGGATTGAACTCAGGGGCATTCTACCTCTGAGCTATACCTCTAGCCCTATCTATTTTTTATTCTTTATTTTGAAATGGTCTCACTAAGTCGAGGAGTGCCTCACTAGGTAGCTAAGGCTGGCTGAGAACCCTGATCCTCCGGTCTCACCTTCCCAAATGCTGGGATTACAAGTGTGCACCACCATGCCCGGCTTGCGATGCATTATTTATTTGTAAGAAATCACACGTTTAAGGTCCACAAATAATTTGCGCAAGTGGCTTGGGGGGAAGTCACTGTGAGTTCTTCATTCTAAATGGTTAGAATGTGACTCTTTTAGTTGTTCTGGGATTCCATCTACATCAGCCAGGGCCCCATGACCAGGGCTTACTCTTCTTATTTTTTTTTGTATCCTTGTGGCTTAGCATCCTGCAGTGATTTTAGGGTAAGTATAAATTGCAGAGGAAAAACCCAGTTTCTAGAGAAACTGCATGTTCCTGGTTGGCTTTTGTCTGCTGCTGTGTAACTCTGAGCTTCCATTGCAGTTTCTTCCCAGCGTCCCGGAGGATGAACCTTCTGCCACCCGGATTGACAGGGACACTGACTTGAAGATGGTCCCTGCTGTCCTTGGCACTGGATTGGTGCTCATTAAATGTTGTTCTCCTTCTCTTCCCTTCTTTATTCTTCCTTGGGGATAAGTACGGGATCTTACCTGGCATGGGAGCTGACCAAGGGTTTCTTTTTCTTTCTTTCTTTCTTTTTTTTTTATTGGTGCATTGTAATCATACATCTTTGTTAAGTACAAGCTGGTAGAGGCATACATGCACACAGCTCTCATTTAACCCTTCCCCAATTCCCACCCCATTCCCACCCCTCCTCCTTCTCAAGTTCAGTTTGGTGATTGACTTTGATATGTTTGTGAAAGTACAACATGTGCATTAGGATGTCCCCTTCCCCATCACCTTCAGTTAAGTCACCTTCTTTGATCATCTAAGATTTCTCCTTTTTTATCTGGAGTCCCTCTTATGTCCCACTTTCTCTCTAGCTTCTGCATATTAGGGAGAGCATATGATTTTTTACTTTGTGTGACTGACTAATCTCAATTAGCATAATGTTTTCTAGTTCCATCCATTTCCCAGTAAATGACATGTTTTTGTTCTTTATGGCTGAGTAAAATTCCATTGTGTACATATCCCATAGTTTTGTAATCCATTCATCTGTTGATGGACATCTTGGCTGGTTCCAGAGTTTGGCAATTGTGAATTGTGTGCTATAAACATAGATACGCATGCATTAGTCTGGTGGTTTGGTTTCCATTCTTTTGGGTCGATACCCAAAAGTGGTATTGCTGGATCATTTGGTAGGTTCATTCCCATTCTTCTGAGGATCCTCCATACTGTTTTCCAAAGTGGTTGCACTAATCTACAATCCCACCAACAATGTATTAGGGCTTCCACTTCTCCACGCCCTCACCAGCATTTGTTGTTTGTATTTTTTATGATTGCCATTATAATTGGAGTTAGATGAAATCTCAGGGTAGTTTTGATTTGCATCTCTCTGATTGCTTATGATGCTGAACATTTCCTCATACATTTATTGGCCGTTTGTATTTCTTCTTTTGCGAAGTGTCTATTTAGATCCTTTTCCCATTTTTTGATTGAGTACCAAGGATTTCTTGATTGAAGATTAGTTTTCCATTGTTGCACGACAGGTCACCGACCATTGTTTTAATTTAGCAGATTGTGGACGTCAGAGTTGGACTGGCTCGCTATGCTGGGGGCATCGCCAGGCTGCACCCCGAGTCTGCAGGTGGCGCTCTAGTCTGGAGCCTCCAGGCACACTCAGGTTGCAGGTGGAGGCCTGAGGCTTGTGGCCTTCAGGCAGAGGGCTCTCTTTCCTCACTCGCAGGCCACAGTGGTCGTTCACAGCTTCTTCAGGCTCCCTGAATTTCTTTTAGCATTGCCCTCCATATTTACTTCCCACAATGGCTCCTCCGGTCCAATCTCTGACTTTCCGTGCAGCAGTCCACTGCGAGGCTCTCCACTGGTGAAGAGTTCATGAGGTTAGATGAGACCCAGATTAGAATCTCCTGTTCTTTTATTTTTAATTTGTTGTAAGAACACAATATGGGCTCTACCCTCCTAAATGTATTCAGTGGTGGCACAGGCCTGTAATCCTAGTACTTAGGAGGCTGAGAAGGAAGAATCACAGGTTTGAGGCCAGCTTTGGCAACTTAGCAAAAACCTCAGCAACTTAGTGAGACCCTGTTTTAAAATAAAAAATAAAAATGGCTGGGGATGTAGCTCAGAGGTAGAATGTCCCTGGGTTCTGGGTTCCATCCTCAGTAAAAAAAAAAAAAAAAAAGCCTTTGAAATATATTATTTCCACTAGCTGGGTATGGTGGCGCACACTTGTAATCCCAGCATTTGAGAGGCTGAGACCGGAGGATCCGGGTTCGAGGCCAGCCTCAGCTACCTAGTGAGGCCCTCTGCAACTTAGGGAGATCCTGTTTCAAAATAAAAAGTAAAAAATAGGCCGGGCGTGGTGGCGCATGCTTGTAATCCCAGCATTCGGGAGGCTGAGACCAGAGGATCCGGGTTCGTGGCCAGCCTCAGCTACCTAGTGAGGCACTCTGCAACTTAGTGAGACTCGGTTTCAAAATAAAGAATAAAAAATAGGGCTGGGGGTATAGCTCGGAGGTAGAATACCCCTGAGTTCAATCCCCAGTACCGCAAAAAAAAAAAAAAAAAAAAAATAGGGCTGGGGGTGTAGCTCAGAGGTAGAATGCCCCTGAGTTCAATCCCCAGTACCACAAAAAAAAAAAAAAAAAGAAATATATTATTTCCTACAGGCACAACATAATAGGGCACATCTCTAGCAGTTACTCACCTCATGTAACTGAAGCCCTACACTCATTGGTTAGAAATTCCCCATTTCTCCCTCCCTGCTGCTACCACCAGCACTAATCTTTGCTTCCGTGATTTGAGTATCTTGGATCATCCTGTAAGGGAACTCACATACTGCCTTTCCTTTTGTGACTGGCCTGTTTCCCCTGGAATGATGTCTTCAAGGTATATCCATGTTATGTCCTATTGCAGAATTTCTTTCCTTTGAAAAGCTGAGTAACTATTACCTTGTATGTGTACTTGTATACCACATTTTCTTTATCCATTCATCTGTCCATGGACATGCAGGTGGTTTCCAGTTCTTAGCTCTTGGGAATGGTTCTGAAAAGAACCTGGGAACACTCCTCTTTTCGACCTCCTACTTGCCTTGTGGATAAATTCTCAACAGTGGGGCTGGCTGGCTCGCATGGCGGTTCTGGTTTTGATTATTTGAGGAATGTCCATGCTGTTTCCGGTCATGGCTGTGCCTGGTCCCATTCCCAGCAGCAGTGTACAAAAGATCCAATTAGAATTTCCACATTTAAGGTCAGCTAGGCTACTTCACCACGCAGAAGGGTCATGTCCTCCTAACTGTATTTATGGTTATGAGGAGAGGCAGAGCCAGGGACACATCACACTGTCGTATTCACAAGTCCTGCAGGGTGTGCGGTCTGTGGGTGGGTAGGTGCAGTTTTAGAATTTCATCTACCGCCAGAGACATCTCAGAATGCCTCCAAGTGCCCCCGGCCCCTCCTGTTGGGACAAACCCAAGCCTTTATTATTTGCTGGCCCAGCAAACATCCTGTTTCAGTAGGAAAGACTAGTTTCATTTATTTTAGGGAATTTCTGGACAGAGATTGCAGCTAACGTGTGATCATTATATCTTGGTGTCCCGAAGGGCATCCTGAAGATGAGAGTAAATGTGTTAGAAGAGGAATAAGCGTTGCTCAAGGTTTGTAACCTGTGACTAGGCAGGCTCTTGATGTGTCTTTCAGGTGAGACAAAGACAGTATGGGTTACTTCACTGCTCTTTGAGTTGTGGGAATGCCTCTGTGGAGCTAGGTCACTCGGGGTTTCTACAAATGCAATTGCGATGATAGGTCATAAGTTAGAGGGTCCCTTATACGAATGGTGCTGACCAGCTCCTGAATCCTAGGCTGCATATTAGCAACAAAACCATTAGCAGTATTTCTCCTAAGGCTATTGATTTCTTCCAGTTTACCTCCTAAGGACTCCACAGAGCCAGGAGGCAGGATCAGGCAATAATTCATCTTTAGAAAGAGCATCTGATGTTAAAATGGAGTCAATGTCCATTACTTTATCATAGAGTTAATCTCACAAAAGGGCACCTGTATCGGTGAGGGTCCTCTGGTTGCAAGCAGTGAAATTGGACTGCGGTTCAGTTAAAGAAGCAAAGGAACTCGTTGTAATTTAAGGACATCAGGAAGCTTTCTGAATGCAATGGCTGAACAGAAAACTAGGTACAGAATAAAGATCAAGAAAGCTCCAGGGGTCGTTTTAGGGAGTCAGATCTACTACCTACTTACTGCTCTGACTTTTAGGGCGTACTGCAGGGAATGGGATGGGTCGGGAGCATTTTCTCTGTACATGCATCTCCAGTCTAAATGCAAAGCCTTCTAGAGAAAACCCCGGGGCATAGGGACTCAAAGTCAGCCCCCCGATGGAGGGCTAAATCCATTAAAAGGCTTGGGATGCTGTTACCAAGCAAGTTGGAATGGCTTCTGAGGCTGGGAGGGGGAGGGGTGCTAAAATTAAAAAACAAAACAAAACATATTTACTCTAAGATTCCTTGTTGCTTCAAATAGTGTCTCAAAAACTATTCTACAAAACACATTCAATAATAATTTTTAAAACACACTTCTTCCTTGAACAAAAGAATAGTCTTTTATAGCTATACAACTGCCGTCTCACATCATAGAAAACTGTCTCCTCTGCCAAAAAAAATTAAGTTAGATTAGACTATTTCATGCATATTTGTGTTTGCATAGTATCAATGAAATCCTTTGATTAGTTGTATGAAAGGTTCCATTAAGCATATCACAATGGAAATTGATGCCCCCCCCAAAAAAAAGCAATCAGCAAATAAATATGCAGGAGTATGGGAAACATTGTTTGTGGTCCTGGTGTCTTGTCAAATGATTATTTGTAAAGTGAATACAAACTACAAAAATAATCTCCATTCTATTTATTGCATGATAATAGCTTTTAAAATGAACAGCATTTATGTCTAACATAAAAAACCCTCTGTATCTGACAATTTATGGGTAAGTGATCATGTTGGAATAGCATTGTATCAAAAGCTGCTTTTCTTTATAAACCTTTATATTTAATCCCTCCACCAGCCAACCTGCTACAAGCTTCTCAGGGAATTAATTTAAGATTGAAGATAAAAAAGAGGCCAAAGTTAATGACATCAAAGAGAAAGCTCCTGAAGGAAGTAATAGTTTCAAAAAGATTTTGACTGTTTTTTAAAATGAATATAAGCGGTTGTAGGAAGAATTGATATAAAATAAGGTTATTGCTTCTGACTTATTCAAAATGATTTTTTTTCTAGTTTATAACCTGAACTAATCTTATAATAAATGTTTTAAAGTGAAATTTTAATGTGTACCTTGGGAACCACACTGACCAGTTTTACTATTAGATTGCAAAAAATGTTTAAAATATTTATAATGTAATTTTGACAAGGGCAAATTGCTACTTGTGATAGCACAGAATTTTTACACTAAACTGTGAGATTTCTAACAGGATAGATAGGCAACGAGGACTTTGTTGGGGAGGGAGCTTACATCTAAGATTTAATTGTAGTTCTTGCAAGGGCAAAAAATGGCATGAAGCTACTAGGGAAATTTTAAAAAATGACAATTTGTCTGAATAGTCCCCATTTTAAACAAAAACCTTCCATGTAATGACTTACACCTATGGTGGCATTGAAGTAATGCATTATTTACACATTTCATCTTATTTTGATTTACTCTAATTTGTCTGATATCAGCAGCCTGTTAGATGATAATTTAAAAATCGGCTGCTACCGTAATTGCTTTAGGAAACCTTCCTAATGATAATTTTATTCCCTGGAATAATTTAGCTTTCTACTTAAACTGCACATCCTAACACCATAAAGGATGTGTTGGCAGCAGACGATGTTTATGTTCATGGAGAATGATTGTTTCTTAATGGACAACCATGCCAGGCCTCATATTTTATGGTAATGGACATAAAATAAAATTACTTTTTACTACGTGGACCCTCTATGTTTGCATGTAGCCTAAGCAAGTAGTTCTAAGAGTTTAATAAAGACATTCCCCAAAGTCCCCTAAGGAGGGAAATGGAGAGCTTAGTTGGTTGACCTCCCTGAGCCCTCAGCTGGGTTCCTGTGACTTGAGGTTCAGTGGCTCCGTGCAGATCAGCACAACACTCCGTCCTGGACGTAGAGCTGAAAGTGCCCCAGAAGTTACAAGTGTTTTGCACCTGTAGTCTCAACACTATCTGGACGTAGAGTACGTCTGTTCTTAAGTACCTGGTTAGAATAAGGAAGATGAAAGAGATATTTGGGCAATTCCAGTATAAATTCCTTTGCCATAAATGTCAAAGGAATATAAAATAAGTCGAATTTATAAAAGAGACAGCTACATGCTGGTATAGATAAATTGAAAACTAACTATCAAAAAATTTACCTGGGTATGATGGCACATACATGTAACCCCAGTACATGGGAGGCTGAGACAGGACGATGGAGCACATGGTAACTCCTTAGCAAGACCCTGTTTCAAAAGTAAAAGCTAAGAATGGCTAGAGGTATAGCTCAGAGGCAGAACCCAGGTAGGTGCTATATGACAGCTGTAGAAGTAGCCAAGTTATGAGCATTGTGATTCAGACCAGGAAAGCCTGGACTCAGGCTGGAGAGAGGTCTGACTGCCAAGTGCATTGTGTGCATATGCCCACCTCAGGTGCAAGGGTCCTGGGGGCCCTCCCCCAGCCTATAATCTCTTTGAGGCAACTTTTGGATTTTCTCCCCACTCAGGAAAGATGCTGGTCTCCTCGGTAGGAGGGGATACTCCACAAATGGTTTTGCAATGGAAGCCCATCTACATGAGGTTCGTTTAGGACCTGTGGCCCTCTCCTTGTTTTCCTATTGACCTACCCTGGATCTGAAAGCAAGCAGCAGGCTGCTGTTTTTCCATGAGGAAATCGAGTCAGCCGCACAAATGTGAAGGAGAGACATAACAATGGAGTACTGAAAAATCACGTAGACCAGTGCCAGAAAGTAAGCAACATGTGACAGATGTCACGTGAGTTGACTTTCCTGGTCAGTGGACATCACGGGCTTTATTTTTATCTGTTGCAGTCATTAAAGTTGTAATTAGTAATAAGTACCTTGTTATTAAAAATGCTTTTAGTATGTGCCCACCTAAAAAGAATTGACCACGAAAGTAAAAAGCCCTTACCCTTTATCACTCATCGCATTGCACAGAGCACAACTTAATAATCGTCCAGTAGTTCTATTTGCGTTATCTTTTGCATTCCGGTGTCTTACTCAGAAACATAGTATGAAGAGACTGTTGTAAGGATATTTTGTTTTAGGTCAAGTAGCATCAGAAATCAAAGGGAGGAATCCATTTGCCAAATTAGGCACAATCAAGACCTTTAATTTCTCTTTTGTCATGGTGCCAGGGATAGAACCCAGAGTACTCTGTATGCTACAGAGGCGCTCTAGCACCAGGGTACACCCTCAGCCTGAGACTTTTTAATTGCTGTAGAAATCCCTCTCACTCGGCAGCGAAAGCCGCCCTGTGGTAGATGAAGTCTGCATCCAAAGCCACAGGAGGCCGCACAGCTCCATTGCCCTTCCTGTCGGGAGGAGCACCTGCAAGTAGGCGGCGTCCGCCAGGTTTCCAGGATCAGACGGTTCCCAGCATGGAGCAGAAGCTGCCTTCCTAGAGGGTAATTTGTCTGTTGTTTGTACTGGCTTTCCGGAAAAAAATCATGTTTAAACTGCAGTTAGGTTCCCAGGTCAGCTCCCAAAGCACATACGTAAGGGCTGTTTTCTCTCCTTGCTCTAACTTCAAACCTTGTATGATAGATATTGAGATGAGGGTCTCTCTGTGCTGTCTTGGTCATTCTTGAGAATATATATATATATATATATATATATATATATATATATATATATATATATACATACACACACACACACACACACACATTTAAAAGCAAGTATGATATAATGCCAGGTGTGTATGTGTATGCATACACATATACACACATGTATATGCCATATATATATATATGTCTATATATATACACTCTATATATGTTCAATATATATATTGAGATGAAGATCTCTATTGTCTTGCCTGGTCTCAAGAATATATATATATGTATATATACGTATATATACATATATATACACACACACACATATATATCACATTTAAAAATAAGTATGATATAATGCCAGATGTGTGTATGTGCCATATATATATACACACACACATATGTATATATATGCATATATACACAGATACACACATATGCCTGGCATTATGTCATACTTGCTTTTATTTGTGGGTATTGCCTATTGGACTGAGATTTGTATATGTGGAGAAAGTGTGTCTTAGAAAGTGCTCAGGCCTATTCTTGGCATCTGTGTTTTACCGAGTATTTTTTAGGTGAATAAAATTATAATATGTAATAGGTCCTAGAGACCTGTGTGTATGACACATGTTTTCCAGAGAGAAATCTGTTCAGAATTTCAGTTCTGAAAGCCAGGAGCTGCCCCTGGCTTACGTAAAGTGAAGGGGGTCTGCAAGCCATGCAGGTGAGTGTTTTCACAATCGGGGCCTTTACCTAAACTCCACGCAGTCCTACTGCCTTTATGGAGGCCTCTGGGGAAAGCCTGGCATTCTTCAGTGGCAGAGTCAGGGCTGGGCTTCCAGACAGGCCTTCTTCAAGTCTGGAATTCCTTTCCGACCTAAAATGAAACAAAGTTATGATTTATATGTTCAGCTTCTTGTTTTCTGAAATGTTAATGGAATGTGAATAATGCCATTACAGTAGATCTCAGAAATCCAGTCTTCTGACCCAGGAAAATATTTACATTTTTGTTGTTGTTGTTGTTATCTTTGTGGTACTTGGGACTGTACCCAGGGGC
The DNA here is from genome assembly GCA_004027655.1 of Graphiurus murinus. Taxonomy (NCBI): domain Eukaryota; kingdom Metazoa; phylum Chordata; class Mammalia; order Rodentia; family Gliridae; genus Graphiurus; species Graphiurus murinus. Next base: position 35,671 of record PVLC010003278.1, on the reverse strand, counting down.
GCTGTGACACTGAGCTACACCCTAACCCTTTTTATGTTTTATTTTGAGACAGGGTCTTGCTAAGTTATCATGTGCTGGCCTCAGACTTGTGATCTCCCATCTCAGCCTCCCAAGTACTAAGATTGCAGGCGTGCATTTTGTTTTCTACTTTGATGGTAACAGTTTTTAAATAGCACAGCTTGATTAAATAATTAAAAAAATTTTTTTTGAGATGGGGTCTCCCTATGTTGTCTAGAATGGTCTAAAATTCTTGGGCTCACATGATCCGCTGGCCTCAGCCTCCCAAACAGCTGGAACTACGGGCCAGAACCACCATACCCGGCTAAATAAGTTTTTAAAGTGAGTTGTTCAGCAAATGTTTTGACTTTGCTTTCTGTTGTTGTTATTTTTTAAAGATCTCAAATTTCTCTAGCTAACTTCCTTGTAGGGGAAAATATGGAAAAATTGGAGGACTTTACTGTGTGCAAATATAGGAAGCAAAGTTCTAAAATATTTGTATTGAACATATGGGGATTTGTGAGCAGGGCTTTAAATAAGAGCTAGAATTGTGTTATATGTTTATATCTGGGGATTTAAATTTCTTTTAGACTGGTCCTCTGAGTGCAAAGCTCTTGAGGAAAGATAGTGTCTTAAATTTTTGTTTTTAATCCAAAGTGACTCTTACGTATAATAGGAAGTGACCCAGCATATAATAGAGCCTTCTGATCCTTGTGGGAGAGATGAATTATAGAGGCTTGACGTGGGCATGTTAAAGACCATGTTAAGAATTTTGGAGCTTTTGTTTTCTGGGACTCTATATGTCATGTAATCCTAACTGTATATTAGAATTCATCAAGATTGAAAATATTACAGTAGCTTCAAAATGCCAGAGTGTGGGAGCTGGGCAGGCCGGGGTAGGCTTGTAATCCAAGTACATGGGAGGCTGAGACAGGAGGATTGCAGGTTCGAGCCCAGTCTTAGTAACCTTGTGAGATCCTCAGTAACTTAGAGCAACCCTGTTTAAAAAAAAAGGGGGGAGAGGCTGGGGGTATATCTCAGAATTAGAAAGCTCCTGAGTTCAATTCCCAGTCCCAAAAGAAAAGAAAAAAAATAGTATGGGTAGCAGAACATTTTAATGGAAGCATAACATGTATTGTTTTCATGGCATTATTAAAAACTCATCAATATTTTTATTTTGAATGATTATGTGAAACAGTTGGAGAATTAGAAAGTTTTAAGTGATTTGTGAAGTCAACCATATTTATTCTTGAATGTCTTTGATGAGAGCCAATATAGGCCGCAAGTCCTCTCTCTTTCTATTTTAATTGAATTAAATCAGGTTCTCTCTCTTCCTCTCCCTCCTTCCCTCCCTCCTTCCCTCCATTCCTTCCTTCCTTCTTTCTTTCCCCTCCCCCCTCCCTACCTTCCTCCTTCCCTTCCTTTCTCACCCAGAATCATTCTAACACACAGCTACATCCCCTTTTATATTTTAATTTGAGACAGTGGATCTCACTAAGTTACCCTGGCTGGTCCTCCTGAATTAACTCCTCCAGTCACATTCCTACCTACCTACCTAAGTCACCACACAATAAATCCATTAATCCCTCAATGGATTTACCCACTGACGCGATTAGAATCCTCGTAATTCAAGGATATCGCCTCGAAACATCTTTGCATCGATACACGAGCTCTTGCAGGGGAACATTCTATACCTAAACCACACACATGGATTCTGCCAACAAGATAGAGTCACTGTCTACCAAGTAGAGTGTATGTGGGATATATCTAATGAGCCCACACTGGCTCTTGGGTCCAGGAATGTGCAGGGTATAATAGAGGAGCTCTATACAGTAAAGAACCCTACTATGAAGGGGAATATAGACGCCTTTTGAAGAAGAGAGTAGTTATACCTGAGGAAGCTCCAGGAAGGAACTGTGGAGGAAGCTGCAGTGGCACCAGGCTGCAGAAGACTGGATGACTCTCAGAGATGCAGACTCGGGGTGAAGGTGGGGCATTGGGGTTGAGGAAGGGACAGCTCTGAACAGGTGTAGGGAACAGAAGAGACGGGACTGGCATTTTAAAAAGTGAGGAGTTGGCCCTGATGGTGCACACCTGTAACCCAGTACTTGGGAGGCCAATACAAGAGGATCTCAGGTTTGAGGACACCATAGCGAGGAGACCCTCAGCAGCTTAGCTGTTTCAAAATAAAAGGGGCTGGGGGTGTGGCTTGGATGTAGTATCAAATACATACATGCATACATACATACATACATACATGCATACATACATGCATACATACATACATAGGAAACTCCTTTCTCTAGTAGTATTGCATATATAGAGAAGGCGTAGGATATGAGAAGGGGGTGAGTGTGTTCATGCGATGTTTATGGCTCTTTTAGACAGTGTGGTAAGTTTAATATAAAGGTCAGAAAAAATGTTGAAAATGGTATTTGCAAAACTGAGGTTAAAAACAAAACAAAACTGATCACTATAAATTAAAAAAGGGGGCAACAGAAACCAGTCTTTCTGAGAGTCTTCCTGAGAGCTGCTGTCTTCCTGAGTTTTTTCCTAAGCACATTTCTATTTAACCCTGGCAGCATCCAAGCGGGAGGGCATGCTGGTACCCCATTCCGCACATGGGGATGGAGAGTCTGGCTTCCCAGTGTGGCTGACTTGAATCTCCTGCAAAGTAGCTGCAGAGTGGGGCCTGACCGAGGTCTGCCTCGCTCCCCAGACTCCCGTCCTCTGAAACCCCCTAGAAATGGGGAGTCAGCTCATCATGTAGTAAAACCACTTGTCAAAGACTCTCACAAACCAGAAGGGAGTCATGGGTCCTGTGCGTTTTTCTTGCTATAGAGGAAGTAGGTTTCACCCATCAGACCAGTTTTGGTAACACTTGGCCTCTTTGGGTTGCTGGTTGCATCTTCGGGCATGCCTCGGTGCCTGTGACTCGGCTCCTTTGCATCAGTGGAGACAGGCTGGGCGGCAGGATGAGAATCCCTTCAGCTACCAGCGCCCCGGGGCCCTACACACGTTCTGCCCCATCACCCCCCTCTGGTTTGGGGTACCAACAGTTGCGTCCCAGTTCATTTCTCCTTGGCCCACACTGATCTTGTACATACACTTGGTCTTCTTATCTGAGTAGAGAGATCAGACCTCATTCAAAGCAGTTCAGTACGCAGCAGAACCCCATGATCTCTGAACTCCCTTCCGGAAGTACTGGGAGCCTTGCCCAGTCAGTGGACCACTGGATGTGTAGGCAGGATGTCCCAGGGATGCTGAGGTGTCCCTGCAGGCAGGCATTTCTTAGAGTTTTAGGTGATTTGCATCGCATGCTATTCCCTAAGTTTACAGCTATGTACTTGATCTCTCTGTAGAGCTTTAAAAATGCCCATGTCTGCCTTGGACACGTAGTTATTTTGGATTTACTTGATATTTCTTGTTTAGATTTCATCTGCCTCAGAGGTCTTTTATACAGAATTAGCTACTCTGACTGCTGGCTTCCACCAAGTTAAAAGCAGTATTCAGTGCCATTCTGCTTGGTAAGGTGGTGCCAGTGGGATGGCCCAGGATTTAGGGCAACCTCTGGTCAAAGTGAGATCATTTGAAATCATTGGTGAAGCAAATGGGTTTGGGCAGGAATATTGACATTGTTCTCATGATGGTTCAAAGACGAATAGGTGAAAAAAGCTGCTTACATTTCTTGTTGTAGGTCTGGGGATGTGGCTTAGTGGTAAAATGCTTGCCTAGCATGTGTGAGGCCTTGGGTTCAATTCCCAGTGCTGCCAAAAAAAAAAAAAAATCTTAATAAGTTCCTTAGTATTTTAATTTGATATTGATGTAATCCTAATGGTTATGTTGGCATTTTAGCATAATCAGTGAAATCTTCCCAAACACTAGGTTGATTTTAAAGTGAAGAACAGGGCCCACTACTAGATATGCCTTTTCGGTGTTTTGTTCATTGAATGCCATCATTATAACTTATTTTTCAACACTGATTCATATATTTATTTTGAATTATTCTCTCTTTTCTTTTCTTTTTTTTTGTACTAGGGGTTAAATCCAAGGACATTCCACCTCCAAGCTACACCCCCAACCATTTTTTATTTTTATTATTTTGAAACAGTCTCGTTAAGTTGTTGAAGGTGGCTTCAAACCAGCAATCCTCTTGTCTCAGCCTCCCATGTACTACAATTTTAAGTGTGTGGCACCAGGCCTGGATATATTTATTACCAGGATCATAAAAGACATTTTTTTTTTTTGGCTGCAAATTACACCTTTGGGAACTGAAAACTATCTCATGGTTTTCTGATTCTAACAACACACTTAAAAGTTTGGCACATGACCTCTAAATTTTAATTTTCCTAGAATCTGGTTCCTGGAGAATGTTTGTTTTCATGGATGGTACTCAACTGTATTGTATCTGTATCATTTGAATCTAATGTGTCACTCTTCTGGCCTCTTTTGAAATAAGGATATTTCAAAATGGGAATATTTCATTATCTATGGAGGTGAAAATGCACCATATAAGAATTATTTGAGCCGGGTGTGGTGGCGCATGCTTGTAATCCCAGCATTCCGGAGGCTGAGACCGGAGGATCCAGGTTCGCGGCCAGCCTCAGCTACCTAATGAGGCACTCGGCAACTTAGTGAGACCCAGTTTCAAAATAAAGAATAAAAAATAGGGCTGGGGGTGTAGCTCGGAGGTAGAATGCCCCTGAGTTCAATCCCCAGTACCGCAAAAAAAAAAAAAAAAAAAAAAAAAGAATTATTTGAAGCCAGGTATAGTGGCACACGCTTGTAATTTCAGTATTTTGGAGACTGAGACAGAAGGATCACAGGTTCGAGTCCAGCTCAGTAACTTAGTGAGATCCTCAGCAATTTAATGACAGCCTGTTTCAAAGTAAAAAATCAAATACAGCTGGGGGTATGGCTCAGAGGTAGAACACCCCTGGGTTCAGTCCCTAGTCTCTCTCTCACATACACACACACACACACCCCAATTATTTGAAAACTACTGTTTGTGTAGCGTGTTTTTGTCGTTTCCATTCATGTTGATCTTGCTATTGCTGGGTGTTTGTTTATGCGTATTTTTATGCAGGGACTGTACACAGGGCTGCCTTTCTGTGCAAGGTTTATGTTTGCAGCTGATCCATAGAAACCCAAACAAGGAATTGTGGCAGCCGTATTTCATTCCTAAAGCTGAATGATGTCAGGCATAATTACCGAGACTAACATCTGGAGTGGTTTATTAAAGGGAAACCTGCCAAGATTGTTAGCATATACCAAACAGCATTATCCGTATGCGTCGTTTTATCACCACTGAATGTTGGGGTGTGTTAATATGAAGGGAAATGAATAAAACTCGGCAAAGGGTCGCCTCTAGCACATTATCATCTCAGAGCTGATTTCAGTTTAGCTCCGTGGAGCCGTTTGCTAGAGATTTGAACAGCCATGCCCATCAGCCATCTGGAGGGTTTCTCGTACTTACTACCTGGTTGCTTAGGGGTTCGGGCTTAGACGTGGAGTGGCCCCAAAGGCTCGTGTGTGGGAGGTTGGTCCCCAGTGCAGCGGGGCTCAGAAGCGGGCTTGGACCTCATCAGTCGGTTAACCTGTTGATGGCTTCATAATCTGGTGCCATCATTGTTATTGATGGCCTTACTAGTAGAAACTGTTTGTGGGGGGCTAGTTGGAGCAAGCAGGTCCTGAGGGCATGCCCTTGGGGACTATATATTGACCCTGAGCTCCCTCCTGGCCCTGCTTCCTGAATGGCAGGAGCTGAGCAGCTTCCCTCTGCCACAACCTTCTGCCATGATGTCTCTGGCAACCATGGGATGAAACTCTCAAACCGTGAGCCAAAATCAATCTTTCCTCCTAAGTTGTTTTTCTCGGGTATGTGTCCCAGCGATAAAAAGCTGATGATCCCACTTGGTCTTATCAGAATTAAAATGCCCTCCTCTATAGAAGTCCTATTGAATTCTTTTATTTTTTTCTTTTTTTTTAATGGACTCTGAATCCTAAGAAGAATTAAAGGCTATGATTAACAAACAAGATTAGCAGATACTAATTGAGGGTCTTCTATACGTTAAGTTCAGTTGAAAGCTTAGTGTACTCATGTGAGGAATTTAAGAGAGAACTTGTCCAGCAGGATCAGGAAGAGCACAGTGGCAAATTTGATTGATTGATTGGCAAATTTCTTAGAGTAGTATTGAATTACTGTCCATTGAATTCCTGTTCCTTAGAAGAAAGCCAAATAGTTGAATAGAGTCCTAAGCCAGCAGAGTGGTTTGTATCAAGCTCTAAGAGGTTCAGTTCTTACAAATACTAGGTTCAATCCCCAGTACCACACACACACAAAAATATTCTGCATATGAGTGAAATTATGTGATATTTGTCTTTCTGGGCCTGATGTATTTCACTTAACATAATGCTCTCTCGTTCCACCTGCGTTGCCCTAAATGACAGGATGACAGGATCTCATCCTTCTTACGGCTGAATAGTAGTCTATTGTGTATATGTACCACATTTTATTTATCCATTCATCGATTGATAGACACTTCGGTTGACTCCCTATCTTGGCGATTGTGAATAATACTGCAACCGTAGTATTGGCATAAAAACAGACACATAGACCAATGCACCAGGTAGACAGCCCAGAAATGAATGCATGCACCCACAGCCAGCTGATCACTGACAAGACGCCAGGAACACACATCGGGGAAAAGAGAGGCTCTTCATTAAATGGTGCTGGGAAAATTGGATATCCACATGCAGAAGAACGGAACTGGACCCCTCGCTCTCGTCATGTGAAGAAGTCAACTCCAAATAGATTAGAACCTTAAATAGAGCCCGAAACCATGGGACTGCTAGAAGAAAACAGGGAAAATGCTCCATGACATTGGGGAACTTTTTGAACATGACCCCAAAAGTACAGGAAACAAAAATAAAAGTAGATAAGTAGGGTCTTTGCTCTGTGTGTGTGTGTTACTAGGAATTGAAGCCAGGGGCATTCTTCCTCTAAGCTACACCCCAGCCCTTGTTGTGCTTTTTGTTTTTTAAACTCCCTTCCCTCAAAACCATCGCCATATTGCTGCCATTCAAGCATGGCACACACCACCACCCAGACTTCTTGGGAAACACCAGAAAGCCTTCTTCCATTCCTGCCACATGTGATGGGCCCAGTGTGCACCTCTATAAGATTTCCCCTTGACTTCCCTTGCACGTCGGGGCTCTTTGTCTACTGAATTTCCTCTTATCCTTCAAAAGGAAGGCCAGGGCTTCAGCTGTTCCTCTTCCACAGTCCAGCGATTCAGCGATCACATAACATTGCAGCATTCCTTCTTCCATGGCACACTTTGAGCTCCTTGAAGGTAAGGATTTGTCTTCTTCAGCTCTGCGATCCAAGCTCTGTCAATGCTGGGGGTGTATAAGCAATGTTTGTGGAGTAAATGCATAATTGAGGTGATAATTGAACTTGCCCTTGAAGGAGGAGTAAGGTTTGTCAGGGATGAATTCTGATTAATTGCATTTGCCAGAAGGCGAAGTTAAGCAGGTCGCTCACTCTGAGAAATGTGTCTTAGTGAAATAGACTTCTGCAAGTACTTTGAAAAGCATGCAGGGAAGAGGCCTGGAGGGAGAGACCCTGCTATGTTACAAAGCTCAGTCTTTAAATGCATGTTGTTTTAAAAAATCAGTTACACACGTGTTGCTTGAAAGCTTTTTACCCACTCCTTGCATAATTGACTTGATTTCCTAGACATTCTTATTTCCTAATTGCTACCTTACAGTTTTAAAACATACCCAGCATCAGTGCCTTACTGGTTCCTGTGATGTATATAAAAATGCACAGGCAGATATAGAATTATTTATAGCCAAATAATCTAAAGATAGTTTCCTGTTTCTTAATTATGTGTAAATCTGTAGCAAGAGGTGACTGAGATTGTCCAGTTCTAGGTGTTCACCCTGAAGACAGAAGGGTACTTTTAGTAACTTTGCACAGCCGAAGACTCATTCTCTCCTCCCCTCTGTCTCCTTTGCTCTTCCCTATGACTGATTCCCTGTATATCATTCGTGGCTTCCTAGTTACCTGAGAATTGAAAAGACCTGACTGTGCATGACTGTGTGACAAGCACTTACTACACAGTCTGTGTAGGAGGACTTCAGGAGTCTGCTCTCTGGACTCTTCCTGTGGACATAGGTCAGTAGCTGTAGAGGGTGGGAATATTCCACAGAAACCAGGGCACCAAATCTGATTCTCTACCACCCACTTTTGGCTCTTGGTACACGTTGGCAGAAGGGGGTTATTTGCATTTCTTGGACTGATGAATTTGAACATCATCTAAATGCTTATTGTTCATTTGACTCCTTTCTACTTTTGCCCATTTTTCTGTGTGGCTGCTTTGATTTTAGTAATAGTTAGCAAGAGCATTGGGATGTCCCATTAAAAAACTACTCACATGGTATATTGTTAATAGCCACAGGTAGTTCGTTACATGAGATGGCAGGGATAAGATTTTGCCTGGGAAGGTTGAGAATAAAAGGAGACCTCTGAGTTTCTTGAATGCCTTGCTTTGCTGATGTTTACAAGTCAACTTCAAGTTTGAGATTGGAAATCTGGTCCTGTTCTATCTTTCCTGCTGCTACTGAGTTTCTATTAAGATAATGTGAGTCCACCCTTAAATGGCCCAGAGGTAAAGCATCCATTAATTGTTTGTTTTTGTTTTGTCTTCCTTTCCCCTGTACTTATCTATTTAGAGAAATAACATTTGACTTGATTTCTTTATCATTCCAATCCCAGGATTTCCATGTTTTACTTTGTTCAATTCAACAAACCTTCTATAATTCATATAATTATCCTACAAAGAAGGATCATCATACAAAGAAGGAGATATATCACATGGATACATTTTTTGCATGATTGAAATGTACCTCATTAAGGATAACGTTTTTCATTTTAACCATTTTATGGCAAAATTGTCTCAACTAGATTACCTGTTTCAGGCTTCCAAGATCTTACTACCATTACACCAGCAGTGGCTTTAATAGGTCATAGAATATTCATGTGTTCAACTTTAGTAACTCAGTCAACTAGGTTTTTTTTTATGTAATTATGCCAGTTTACACCCCTTCAATAATATAATGTAACTTAGAGATAATTCTAAGAAAAAATGCCTCCCAGGCCCCATGAAGATGAGTTCATAATATAAATTTATAAAGAACCTCAAGGAGAGAGGAAAATATTAAGAGCATCAAAGAGAGAGATATTATTTGTTATCAAGTTATGCATCAACAAATGATTGACTGAAACTTAAAGTACTAAGAGAATATGTATTAGCCTAGAATTTTATACCAAGTTAAACTATCTCACAGGATTAAGGTTGAAATTAATATTCTTTTGGATGTGAATGGAAATATGAGCTGAAAGTAAAAATATAAATGGCAATGAGCACAAATAATGAACCCTATTGATAATTACAGAGATAAGAATTTAAAAAATATTTACTTAAATCCACCAAATTGGGAGAGATTGAAAAACACAGTAGACATTTCAGTAAGTTTCTTGAGACATATGCAATTTCATACTTAGGTGGCAGGTTTTGTTATTAATTATAAGGTAGCAAAGACCTTAAAACTGGGCATTGTGTTTGACTTGTGTAATATAACCTAAGGAAGTGATATTTAGCTATTCACCTAGCAAGTTTATTCTGGTATTTTAAAGAGTTTGAATCTGAAAACAAAGTAAATGTCCAATGTGGGATGATTGGTGACATAAATCATTAAGTCTATCATAGATTTACTACATAGTTACTAGCAACAATATTTTAGTAACATGTCAATGGGGACAAGAAATTCCATTAAATTAAATAAAAATACTGACTGCAAAATAAGTATCAATTTCATATAGCATATTCTCTTTCTATGTTATAAAGTAATTATTTTTGAACCCCCCTCCCTCTTTGTCAGCTTTAACAGTCATTATACTTGGGTGATAACATTGTATAGTTTTAAAATCTTCATTTTTTTATTGTTTTTCCAAAGTTAGATACTAATTTTTCAGAAGTAACAGGAAAAAACTTTAAAACTTCATGCTGAGGAAACACAAAGAAATCATTGCAAGCCTTTCATCATAATGTCCAACATGCAGTGGCCTCATAGTATTGGATTGGCAGAATCCAATAAATTGTGACTGGTTCATGGTTTTTCTTTTCCATTGATTTTTTTTTTAAGGATTAAGATGGAGTTATTTCTACCTTTTCAATTCCACTAAATACCTTTCACTTTTTATTAAAGTTTCTTTAAAACCTCAAAGGATAAAAGGTACTATATAGATTGTATATATAATGAATCCTATTATCTTTTTAATAGTTCTCTTATTCTCCTGTAAGCCTTTTTAAATGTTGATTTTTTTTTTGACAACAAAGAAATATTTCTTTGGGTCTAGGTCATCTGAAAATGACATATGGGAATCATGCATCAAATGCAGGTAGGCCAGACAGACGTCAAGAAAAAAACTAATGAGGAGTTGTATTTTGGCTGTGTGTGTGTGTAAGTTTTCCTTCTCTCTTTTCTCTCATTGAGATTTAAAAATAGTGAGAGAATTGCCTTCTTCAAATGGAAAATAATTTAAATTATTAGCTTGGCTTTTTAACGTTTCCAGGACTTTTTTTTTTTTTTTTTAATATATATCTAGCCGTGTAAAATGATTGGGGATTGGAGGGGGAATGGAAACGGAACAAACATAAAAATTTACTTTTAAGGCAATAATTTCTAGAACATTGATATTCGGTAGCTCCCTATGCCTGAATTCCTCATGGTGATAATTACACCTACCTCATATATGAGAGAATGTTTATAAAGCATTAGTAATTAGTTGAAACCCTACCCTGTTAACTTTAGGTTATACAAGTCAAAATCATGAAAAAGAAAAAAGTATTTTATTAATTACCTGCAAGCTCTTTTCTATTTGAGGTAAAGAGACCACCTGATTGTCTTTAAGTGATATGTGAATTCCCGTAATGCAGGGGCCTGAGGCTGCACTGTGCGGTGGCTGAGGGACCTGCCCATCTTCTCTGTTCACTGTGGTTAAGGGGAGGAACAGGTGGCATGCATTGACACTTGGTAGAAAGCCCAAAGTAGTTCTAACTCAACCAATAACTGGACAGATGGCTTAGGAAAGCTCCTGCCTTGAGTTCAGGATTTTTTTTGTCTCTATTATTCCAGAAGGTTGAATTAATTTTTAGTATACTTTTTATTGGTGCATTGTAATTATATGTTACAGCGAGGTGTAGAGTAGTGGGAACACACGTGTACTAAACGCTTGGTGTGTTTTCCTCTGGATCCCATCCTGATCTGTTCCCATCCCCTTTGAAACGTGTCATTGAGATCGGTACTGATCATTTCAAATGTGGACATGACATCATTTGAAGGGTTGTCTTCACCAAGTCTCTCTCCGCCCCCTTCCGTCCCTGACGCCCTCTTCTTCATCCCTTCGCTGCAGTCTCCCCTCCTTTTTCTGAAGTCCCTTTTGTTCCCCAGTTACTCTCTGGCTTCCACAATATGAGGGTAAACATGGAACTGTTCACTTTCCGAGCCTGGCTACTCTCACTTAGCACAGTATTCTCCAGTTCATCCATTTTCCTGCAAGTGACATCAGTCTGTTCTTCTTTATCAGCTGGGTGCTCTGCAGAGTCCTCATGACTACAGTATTCTGTTTCTGTGTCCACGTCCAATGATCCCCACAGTTAATACCCTCACTGCTGACTCTTTCCAGCATTCAGGACCCACTTTATCATGAGACTGTGGCAGACTGTGCTGTCTGAAGGTGTCCATCATTTATACCTAGCTGCTTTATTCACCCTTTGAATTGGTCTTTAGAAAGCATGCAGTACGGTCTTAAAGTGAATACCTTGAGTTCTAGAAATATAAATTAAACAGAGGCTCAAGAATATGTATTTTGGTAGTATATCCAGCTTTTACAATATCATATTGAGAGCTTTAATTGTAGCCAAATAATGTTTTCCAGTCTGTGTTTAACTATACATCACCTCAGTAGATGATTCATAAAGAGTGTAATTGACAGCTAGTAAACCCCTTGCAAAAACGAATCAGCTTTTAACTTCATATTAAATTATTCTTTTCTAAACCACTGAAAACTGTAATCACACTCTTTCTGTGTAATTTGCTATAGATTACTACTTTAGGAGAATAACATCCTTTGTTAAAAAGGCTTTGCTATTATTGGCTTACCGTGTCCCCTCTTCCCACTGAATTAAAGCCTTCGCCCTGCTGTTAAACGCCCTGAGCTTTTCACCTGACCGTTTTTTTTACAATGAGAGCATAATGAATGTTGAAACTGGTGTAGATTATTTAAAATAGGCTTAGATTAGCTCTCTGTTGCTACTCTTGACCTCCCCAGGGAGAAAAGAAACAAGCTCTGTGGTACAAAGATGGAATTTTATTAAGTGTTTTAAAGCTGAAATTGTACAGGTAGAGTTTGTAGCCTCTGCAATTAGTTTTTTTTTTTTTCTTTCTTATTTCTTTAGTCCACTCATCAGATGATCAGATGTGAATACTTTGACAGTTTTAATGTGCCTATTTTATATAATAAACAGTAGAAAACAATATAGTAATCAATCTATTGTACAGAAAAGTTAGGAGCTAAAAAGTGCTCATTTAACCATATTTCAAAAATAATGTTAAACTTAATGTTTTCATGTTCTGTAGATAGAGCATTGGGAACGCCGTGGTAGTTGCCTTTATGGATTTTATTGGGATTATGGTCAAGATGATTGTGATGCTTTTCATAGGTGTTGAAAAGGTCTTCAACAAAGTTTAGCACCCATTCTTGACTCTATATTATTATTATTATTGTTGTTGTTATTTGTGTGTGTGTGTGGTACTGGGAATTGAACTCGGGGGATTGTACCTCTGACCTATACTCTCAGCTCTATTTTATTATTTTTCATAGTACTCTTTTATTATCTTTCTATTGCTTGCAGAATTGGTAGTGAGATAGCACCTTTCTTTTTTTATTTAAATCAAACTGATTTAGAGGTTTTTTTTTTTTTTGCTCACTTTTAAAAATGTGCTTGTATTGGTGCATTATGGTCTCACATCATAATGTTTTTAAGGCTGAATAATATTCCATAGTGTGTAGAGACCACATTTCGTTTGTCCATTCATTTGTCAGTGGACACTTGGGCTGCTTCCAACTTTGGCTCTTACGAACAATGCTGCAGGGAACACAGGTGCATGTATATCTCCTTATGACCCTGTTTTCCATCCTCAGAAGTAAATTGCTAGGTCACATGGTAATTCTATATTGATTTCCTTGAAGACCAAAGGCTGCACCATTTTGCATTCCCGGCAATAAAATTAGAACAAGAATTTCAATTTTTCCACATCATCACCAACATTGTTTTCTATTGAGTTGATGGGCATCCTGAAGGGTGTGAAGTTGTATCTTCTTATGGTTTCCGTGTGAATTTCCCTAACAATTAGTGATGCTGAACATCTTCTTAACTATTTGTATTTCATTGGAAGAACATCTAGTCAAGCCCTTTGGCCATTTTATAACTGGGTTGCTTTCTGTTGAATTTTAGGAGTCCCTTTTATATACTGTATTTTAATTCTTTATCAGATATATGCTCTGTCCTCTTTCTGCGGGTTACCTTTTCACTCTGTTGATTGTGGTCTTTGATGCGCAGAAGTTTTAAATTCTACCATAACCTGATTAATTTTTCTTTGTTGCCTGTATTTTTTGGTATTTCATTGCCAAATCCAATGTCACAAAGTTTTTTACTAAGAGTTCTTTTAAGTTATTTGTTTTTAAGAGTATTACAGTGTTAAGTCTTTCATCAGGTCTTTATCCATTTGGAGTTAATTTTTGTATATAGTATACAGAAAGGGCCTAACTTCATTCTTTTGCATGTGGGTTTATTTTAAATTTATCAGTGTATTTCATTTTTCAATTCATCCGGCACCATTTGTTGAAAAGACTGTCTGTCTCTCCATTAAATGTACTTGGCACCTTTGTCAAAAATCATTCAATCATATTATGCAAGGGTTTATTTTTGGGTTCTCTGTTCTGCTCTTTTGTTGGATGTTGTATTTAGGCCAGTGCCACACTGTTTTGGTTTGATTTTATTTTTCAAGTAAGGTTTCTAGAAAAAATTAAGTGAAAAGTACACAGAGTTCCCAAATACTCCTCCCCATTAGTTTCCCCTATTTTTAACTTCTTGCATTTACGGGGTACATTTGTCATAATTGATGAGCCGATGCTGATAGATTACTTTTAACTGAAGTCCATAGTTTATGATAGACTTCACTCTTTTTTTTTTGTTTGTTGTTGTTGTTGTTTGTTTGTTTGATTTTGGTACATGGGATTGAACCCAGGGGCATTCTTCCTCTGAGCTACACCTCCAGCCTCATTTTATTTTTTATTTTGAAACAGGAGGATCTCGCTAAGTTGCTGAGATGGGCCGGGACCCACGATCCTCCCGTCTCAGTCTCCCAAGTACTAGGATGACAGGTGTGTACCACCATACCTGGCATATTCCAAGGGTTTTGATTAGTGTATAATGGCATGTGTCCATCATGACAATTTTATATAGATTAAGAGTCTTACTAGTATAACAATCCCGTCTTCTCTGCAGATTCACCCCTCCTTTCCCTCACTCCCTGGAAACCTGTTCTTTTTGCGTCTTGATCATTTATGTTGTCTTTGTGCTTGTCCAGTGTATCCTGTGTTGCAATGAGATGGTGTTGTGGCCTTTTAGGATCGGCTTCCTTCAAATAGCCATGTGCATTTCAGATTCTTCCCTGGCCTTCAGTGGCTCCAGAGCGCATTTCTCTTCTTGGAAAAGGTAGACATAATAAGTTGCATTGGGACAACTGGATAATCATTTTGGCAAAAATAAAATAGGATTCATACGTCCTAACCTACACCAGCATACACTCCAAAGGGGTCAGAGATCTTTATCATAGGGAAGAAAAAATAAAAATGTTGAGTGCCGCTGAGCTCTGGAGGGAGATGTTGGAGCACCCGTCGGAATCATGGCCGCTGAGCGGTCGGCACCTCAGTGCCCTCTTGGCGTCCCCAGACTCCAGATCTCTCTGCACCTTTGGGGACTCCCCCCCAAACCTTGAAGGTTTGCTGTGGCCACCGTTTAAGGTAGTCGAGAGACGCCTCAGAATTGACCGTCCTCTGCCAGCGACTCGGAGCCCTGCTTCCTTCTGCAGTGGATGATGTGGCAGCTCTTCGGGCCCATTTCCAGTGACCCCTTTAGGAACAGCATCCTGTCCGCGCCACAGAGCTCATGTTTGGGCTGGCGTCCTGTCCTCTGTCACTTCCCTGTCCCCTCATGGCCTCTGGCTTCCCAAAGAATCAACTTCAGCTCCTGGCCTTGCTACAGTTTCTGCTTGTGAAGCTTCCCCACATATATCTTTTAGTGATTATAAAGTTGAAATTCGTGTTCTGCCCTTCAAGGCCCCACTCCCGATGCACTCGAAATTCGGAATTCCTAAGGATTTACCACTTCGTGAACTTACTCAAATGTATCTTCTGTATATTCTAGTTATTTCATTTCATTTTTCTTTCCTTTGTCCTTCCCTTCCCCCTCCTATCTCCTCCCTCCTCCTCCTCTTCTCCTCCTTCTCTTCCTCCTCCTCTTGTAGTACTGGGAATTGAACCCAGGAGCATTCTACTTCTGAGTTATGTCCCAAGTCCATTTTTTGTTTGTTTTATTTGGTTTGGTACTAGGGATTGAACCCAGAGGCACTCTACCTTCGAGCTACACCCCCAGCCTGATTTTCTTATTTGGAAACAGGGTCTTGCTAGGTTGTTAAGAGCCTTGCCAAGTTGCCAAGGCTGGCTTTGAACCTGCGATTGTCCTGTCTCAGCCTCCCAAGTACTGGGATTACAAGCTTGTACCACCATGCCCAACTCTTTCTGTTCTTTTTTGGAAACAGGATCTCTCAGTTGCTGAGAATCTCACTAATTTGCTGAGGCTGGCCTCAAACCTGCAATCCTCTTGTCTCAAACTCCCAAGCATTGCAAATACAGGCATGTGCCAACACAACTGGCTTTTTCTTTCTCTCTTTTTCTACTTCTTTCTGTCCCTTCCTCTCTCCTCACCTTCTTTTTTTTCGCAAATATATAGCATAAACTCCTGGAGGACAAAAAGCATGACCCTCCAGGATGAGGTGCCTGCGCACAGCTGATCACTGTCACTCAGTGCATACCTGTCCTATGAAAAGTGGGGACACTTTTCCAATTTTTATTCTAAAGTTCTAGGGTGCTCATGCTAGTGTGATATTTATAAGGCATCTTTCTTCATGTGTCTATATGTGTGTGTGTGTGTGTGTGTGTGTGTTTATCTTTCTGCTCAAGTCAAATATATTGTTAAGAATTGCAGATAGAAAGGTAATTATGTGTTGGAAAAATGCAGCCTGAACTCTTTATCCTACTTTGAATTTCAAAATAAAAAGATGCAGCAACATGGATGCAGTAAAACCTGATATTTAAATCAAGTAGACCAAGCCTGCAGGGAACCTGGTTCTTGACAAATCCCGAGGGTCATAAAATGAAGGCTGATTCATTTATCCCTGGAGCACACCTTTCGCCTGCTGGTATGTGTAGCATTATCCCCACAACACTGCTTTCCACCAAGATCAATTACTTGACCTTGCCCCAAAAGATTTTTCCAAGTCTAGCCATGAACTGTGATTACTGTGTTACCCCATTATGGATCCATTGTGCATATGCAATTCCCAGTGCTCAGAAGACCCCCACTCGAATGAATTTAGTAGGAAGGCTGAAGACAGCTTATTGTTCAGTACAAGGCAGAGAGATTTAGCAGAGATTAAGAAGGCAGTGTTAGAGATTTGTTGGCTCTTCCTGGTGTATACATAGATTCACAATTACCTGTAAAGAGTGACACACCTCTGATTGATTTTTATTTTAATTTATTTAATGTTAGCCCTGTGTGGTGGTGCACACCTGTAATCCTAGCACTTGGGAAACAAGACAAGAGGATTACAGCTTTGAGGACAGCCTCAGCAGCATAGCAAGACTCTCAGCAGCCTAATGAGACCCTCTTTCAAATCACAAAATTAAAAAAAAAAGGGGTTTGCGTGTAGCTCAGAAGTAGTCTGACCCTGGTTCAATCCCCAGTACCACAAAATAAATTATTTAATGATATAGGACTCTTATTTTCTGTATTGAAAATAAATGTTTAGCTGGGCATGGCGGTGCACGCTTGTAATCCCAGTACTTGAGAGGCTGAGACAGGAGGATTGCAGGTTCTCGGCCAGCCGGCCAACCTCAGTTATTTAGTGAGGCTCTCTGCAACTTAGTGAGACCCTGTTTCAGATAAAGAATTAAAAATAGGGCTGGGGGTGGAGGTTGGAGGTAGAATGCCCCAACCCCAGTACTGACCACAAAACCGCAAAAAAAAAAAAAAAAAAAGTTGAATTAAAATACTTAAGATTTAAGGTATTTTTCTGCATACAGCTATCAGTTATATAGACTAGTATTTATTTATTTATATTAATTTATTTCAGTGCTGGGGATGGAGCTCTGAACCTTGTGCATGAGAGACAAGTCTTCTCCCACTGCCTTGTTTCCTCAGCCCAAACCCATAGTATTTCAGAGTCCAGTTGTAGAGCTCAATAGACTCAAATGATTGATCTCACCTGTGGGCATCCCGGAAGCTGGTTCAGAAGTTGATTCAGCTTCTGCCGGGATTGTAGGCATGGGTCTTCAGTGATGAGGCAGCTCAGACTGTTGGCCACATCCAAATGATAGACTGTTATCCATTGTTCTGTCCTAACATTTAACATTCTCATTCTTCTACAGATGGGTGTTGTGCTCCTCCTACTGAAATAGTGCAGTCTCATTTTTACTGCTCACCTTTTGAAGGACTATTTTCAGGCATAATTCATGTATTATGCAACTCACTGATACAAAGCTAACCTTGATGTTCAGTGGTTTTTGTATATTCAAAGAATTGTGCAGTCATCACCACAGTCTAATGGTAGACCATTTTTATTATCTTCAAAAGAAACCTTGTACCTTTTTGTAGTCACTGCCTTATTTCTGTCCCCCAACCTGAGCCCGTGGCTAAGACTAATCTGTCTCAACAGCTTTGATTATTCTGCACTTTCCATATAAATGGAATCAGATAATATGTCACCTCTTCTGATTGGCTTCTTTCACTTGCTGTGATGGTTTGGAGTCCTGGCCATGTCTTCATTGTATCAATCTGTACTCCATTCCTTGTTAGGGCTTCATAATATTCCATTATGTGGTTGTACCACATTTTACTTCTCTGTTTTCAGTTCATGGACATCTACATAATGCCCACTCATTATTTATGATTCCTACTGCAAATGCTTGTATACAAAATACTTTGTATGGATATATGTTTTCATCTCTTTTGGTCATGTGCATTGGAATAGTATTCTTGTGATAACTCTGTGTTTATTTTTCTGGAGAACTGCCAAACTTTTCCAAAGAACTGTGTAATATTACTTCTACCCAAAGCGTAGAAGGGTCTGGTTTCTCCACGAGCCTGCAATGTTTGCTGTTGTCCTTCCTTTTTATTCTAGTCATCCTGTTGGATGTGAAGTGGACCCATTATGGATTTGAGTTACATCTCCCTGAGGATGACTGCTCTTGAACATCTTACTAAGTCTCAGCAACTGAGTAAGATCCCTGTCTCAAAATTAAGTAGGAGCTGGGTGTGCTGGCACATGCCCGTAATCCCAATACTTGGGAGGCTGATTCAGAAGAATCGTAGGTTCAAGACCAGCCTCAGCAACTTAGCCAAACTCTCGGCAACCTAGCGAGACACCATTTCTTTTTTTTTTTTTTTTTTTTTGCGGTACTGGGGACTGAACTCAGGGGCATTCTACCTCCGAGCTATACCCCCAGCCCTATTTTTTATTCTTTATTTTGAAACCGAGTCTCACTAAGTTGCGGAGTGCCTCACTAGGTAGCTGAGGCTGGCCGCGAACCCTGATCCTCCGGTCTCAGCCTCCCGAATGCTGGGATTACAAGCGTGCGCCACCACGCCCGGCTTGCGAGACACCATTTCAAAAGCAAAAAAATAAAAATAAAAAAGGGCTGGGGGTGTAGCTCAGAGATAGAACACCCCTGATTTCAATCCCTAGTACCACACACAAAAAATAAAATAAAATGAAAAATTAAATAGATTGGGTGTGAATGTAACTCAGAGGTGGAATCCCTCTTAGTTCAGCCTCCAATACTAAATAAATACGGGACTTAATTTTTTTTTTTTTAGCTCTTTAGCTGTAAGATTACTATAAAGGTTACTAATAGGTGTCTCTCGCTGTGCTGGGATCTAGGAGGAGTCAGGCCTCTGTCCAGGACTCTGGTAATCCTATCAGAGCTGTGAATCTACGAAATGGATGATTTGAGAAGTAGTGCCCTCCTGTCTTCCAGGGTGTGTGAATAGAGGCCGAGTGAACAATGGGCAGGGATGTGGTAGAAGGGACTAAAACTGAGTAACTCTTAAGACCCGCCTTTGAAAACACACACACACACACACACACACACACACACACACCCCTACACACCTACCTACCTACATACCTAACTACCTACCTATAACGACTAAAGGAGAGAGACCAGTATTTTTGTGTCTGTATGCATTAAGATTCTATTTTCAGTTTATTTTAACATCAAAAGATTTCTTTTATTCTTCACTAAATTATTTTATAAGTATGCTATCTTTACTATTAATCATTAATGATTTGTTTCTTTTTTTTTTTTTTTGCCTTGGGCATGCTAAGAAAGCACTCTACCATCCAGCTCCAGCTCCAGCCCTCCTTTTAAGTAATTTTAAGTATTGTATATGCAGATACATTTCAGCCTAGTTATGTATTCTCTTTTTTGTCATTAATTTTTTAGCTGTATTTAGTAAAGTGTTTTGAGAGACAGCCAACTGGCTGATTTTCCTGTGGCAGACCAGTGGCATGTCAAATTTAAATTTATGTTGGAAACCTGTTTTTCAGACATAGAAATCCAAATAAACAGCCACATTATCATTTCCCCTCAATTTGGATGTGGGAAAGTGAGTTTGCATTTGGCTCGTATTTCCAGAGTAACTGGAGAATGGATAAATAGGTTTTCCTGCCTGTTTTGTGAAATGTTTGCGATTTTTGTAGCAAGAGAAATTTAACCCCAAAGAATTATGTTATGTGGTTGAAAAGCATCTATTACTTGGGACCATCTACCGTGGCAGGCTTGAGGCCAGGTATTTTACGAATGGTATCTGTGTAATCCTCCACATAATACTGCAGTACTATGATCATTTCTATGTTAGGTGTACTAGAACCGAGAGCATCACAGTTTAAGGTGGTTTGGGGATTAGACCCGAATCTTTTTGTCCTCAGTCTCAGCCCATTCTTTGAAGGTTTCCTTAAGTTATCTCAGTTTTAATTATTTTGTGCCATAATATGAGATGTTAAGTAAAATTCAGATATTTTGATATTTAAGAATGTATCTTCTGATTCATATTTACAGTATCTCTGTATGTTTATTCTGATTTCTTTTTATCTTAGGGATTGAACTCAGCTTGATGCATGCTAAACACTGATATTATATAACTAAAATCTAAAATAGCAGCATTTCTCTATTTTAAAATATAGAAAGAAGATTAGTTGATCTGTAGCCTAGACTATTTGTGAACCCTCCTTAAACTTAAATGTATTTTTCATAGGAAAAACTGAAAGGATCATCAAGAATCTATTAGTCTTTTTGAAAATTAATTTTCCTTCCTATTTCTAGGTGAGGCGTTTCTATGGAATACCTTGGTCTTTCTTGTACTTCAGAGTAAGAGAGAAATAAGTGCTCCTTACTCAGGGCTGTACTTTTCTTTGTAACCTAGAACGTTGCAAGGGTCTTTGCGTGTCCTTGAGGTAGCACACAAGAGTCCCCTTTTGGGTGGTGAAGTAGATGACGGTCTCAGGATGGATTATACAATCACACTCCAGGCTAGTCCTTGAGTGGATTACTGTCTGTTTCCCTGTTCTTTTAATTTCTTTTAATTTTCTTCTACTAGCAGAACTGTTGCACTTAAAAAAAAAATTTATTTTCTACTAAGGTTGAAAGCAAAACAAAAGTACAAAACACTTAAAAGAAAATACAGTCAAGGTTGACCTCATATTGAAAGGAAATTAAATATTATATGTACATTTAAGTAGGATGATTAACAGTGGTCTTGGGACTCTTAGTTTTACCATATGGCCAATTCTAGAGCCACTCGCGGTTTTGTTTTTTTATCTTCACAAACACAAATTTGAGTTTATTACTTCAATGATTATCCTCATTACCTACTTCGATTTTTTAAATGCCTCTAACTTAAAGTATTTTTTAAAAATAGAGTCATATAGAACCATATAAAGCTAGCCTAAACTTAAATGTTAATCTCATTTTTATCTTAGTGACAAAATAATGGAGTAAGATCAATGTGCTGGACATTTCTGTTGCTGAAGTTGTCTCCAATGCATTCCATGAATGAACGGTATCTTCCATGCCTCCAATCCAGTGCTTCTATGAGATGCCATTCATGCATCAAATATTATGGAAAAAGTTCTGCTTTGACCCTAAATCTTGGTTATGCTTGAAGCCTTAGTATAACATTATTCTTGGCTCGGGTATATGTAGAAGATACAATTTTATAAATACTTGGCACTTAAGTAATAAAATTTGTTTTGAAAGAGCCAGAATGGACCCTGGTAAATGAAAGTAGACTCTTAACATTTGCTAAAACATATGTTAACTTTATAGACTTACATCTGTAATCCCAGTACTGGGAGGCTGAGACAGGAGGATCGCAGGTTTGAGGTCAGCCTCCACATCTTAGCAAGATCTTGTTTCAAAATAAAAATAAAATAGATATAGAAGTATTTCTCAGAGTAGAATAGCTCTGGGTTCAATTGACAACACCGAAATCAACACAAACAAAAACCCCTTCTATCTCAGGCTTCTGAGACAGTGTTGAACGTATGTCCTGTTATTCACTTTTTCTCGGTTGAGGTCTAAACACTAACTTGTTTATAAATTTGGTGCATGAATTGTTGTATTACGCAGAATCTATAATGACCGGTCATTTCCATGTTCCTTACAAGGATGCCTTCCTGGAATTATAGGGTTCATGTTCCCCCTACCCCCCGCCCTGCCACCATGTTACCCATTAACTTTATAATGAGGGAGCAGAGAGCTATCGACATCGCCTTAAACACTAAACACTAAAATACTAAAAACATAGGTGTGCTGAATGCACTTAGCCCTCCACATACACCTGTATTGTTACCTAACGGCCAAAGGATTATTTCTGTATTATGTACAGTTTAGCTGGTCTGTATCATTCTTTATTCAATTTGAACAGCTAATTCAAAGCCATTTGTCTGTGGCTATTGTATTACTCAGGAAACGTGAAACCCAAAATGTGACATTTCTGTACCAGTGCCTCAGAGTAAATCCCTTCCCCCAAGGCTAGTAATTATGAAGCCAGAAACATTTTTATTTTTTTTCTTTCTGGAGAAAGAATTACGCA
This sequence comes from Graphiurus murinus, assembly GCA_004027655.1. NCBI lineage: Eukaryota > Metazoa > Chordata > Mammalia > Rodentia > Gliridae > Graphiurus > Graphiurus murinus. The sequence continues at coordinate 13,106 of PVLC010003278.1, read as the reverse complement.
GAAAACTGTGTTGAGTGTTACATATTTTTTTGAGACAGTCTCGCTTCCCTGCCATGTCGATTGCTCTTCACGTCACACAAGTGCCGGGGGACTTATCTTGTAAGGTTTTTGGCCTTCCCCTTTATCATAATTGTGGAGTGTCACGTTGGCCTGATGGAGATGGAGTGAGAACAGTTGTCGATTGGAAGCTCTTGATGCAGACGAGGAGTTCAAAGGCAGCCTCTGCCTGGAAATGTAGCAGTGAGATCAATCATCAATCATCATTTGAGCAATGGAAAAGTTCGAGACAACTGGCCATCCATCATACCTATTTAACCGCGCTCCAGAGCGAATTAAATTGTATTGAACAACTTTGATCTCACAAACTTTACACACTCGGAAAGGGAATGGCACTTCTGTGTCAGGTTGTTGCTTTGTTGATCAATTTAAGATCTTAACACTAGTTTCCAAACATTCACGATCTTGTAAACTCTTTTCAAAGTCTTCACGTCCCTCAATTTCCCCTGTCCCAAGGTGTTGTTGTTAAGAATAAGAATAATTTTCAAAATTCACAGTATAGCAATGGAAAGGGATTGCTAGGAGGCAGTGATATAAAAACGGTAACTTATGCTTACATATGGATATTCTAAATTCAAATAAACTTGGCCGTTATTGCAAGAATTAATGTGAACCTTTCAAGATACTCTAAGGGGTATCATTGTAGCATCACAGAATCCTAGAAATAGGAGGACACCTCAGAATCTCTTCAGGGCTATTGGTTCACAGCTAAGAAAACTGGGCTCTGAGAGAGGTACATACCTGTCACGGCAAGTCTGTTTTATTTTCATCGCCATGACTAAAATACCTGACAAGAACAATTTAGAAGAGGAAAGGTGTATTTGACTCGGGGTGTAGAGGTTTGGTCCATGCTTGGGCAGCTCCAAGGCTCAAATATCATGGGCAGGGCATGGCAGTATAGAGCTGCTTGTAGTTTGGCAGCCGAGAAGCAGAGAGGGCGATGGGGAATGTCCAGGGACAAATATAGTCCCCAAGGCCACGCCCCCGGTGAACTGCCTCCTCCAATCACATCCCACCTGTCTATAATTACCATACAGTAAATCAATTCAAACAATTAAGCCATCAGTGGGGTTAATTACCCGCTCGTGGGGTTAGAGCCCCTGTTCAGTTCCTTCACCTCTGAGCATTTCTGCATTGCCAGCGTACCAGCTTTGCTGGAGGACTTTCTATAGCAAAGTCCACCTACATGGTCTGCAGAAGGGCATGGATAAAAATTCTCATTTCAGAATCCAAGGGTAGCTTTTCTTTTATCACGCTATATAGATTCTACATGGATTTTGAGAAATCTGATCAGTACTTGGGGGACTTAAGGTTGAAGGGAAGGACTGTTATGATGAATGACAGAACTGGCTCCTAATGAGTTGATCCATAGGTTTTGGGTGAGGAGAGGATAGAAGGGAGGAAAAGAAGAGAAAAAGACCATGTTGTGCTCTTGCTTCTCTCTAGTTCACAAGAGCTGCTGAGAAACCGACCTGTGAACTGTCATCTTCATTGATGTGCACATCTACAGATGCAAATATCAAATACTTAAGGGTTTTGTTTGTTCTGAGAGATGGAAAACCCAATAAGAAAACATTTTGTAATGTTTTGATGGAAATTATTGACATAAAACCTTGTGCATTAATCAGGGGTAGATCCAGCCCAAGATGAGGGAGAACACCAACGATGTAAGGCACCAAAGTGTTTTTTTCGTTTAAGTGAAGAGTACAAATCCAAGGCGTCTCCAGGTTCCTTCTCTCCTGCAGTCTGCTATCCTGTGTTCCTTAGCTTTCAGTCATTCGAACAAAATACCTGGCCACATCCTTGACAGAGGAAGTTCAGGGCAGCTCAGACCAGTAAGGAGCATGGCTTCTTGAACTCCAACAATCATTAGACACTACTGGAGAATGTATTCACAAATGTGGGCTCTTGGGCCCCTTATTGAACCATAGAATCAGAATCTCTGGGTTTACTTGGTAGTTTGTTTTAAACAAGCATTTCCCAAACTGCTTAAGAGTTGGCTTCATGCTGTATGGTGCTACCTCTGTACTGCAATACAGGCTGACATGACCCGCCCCCAAAGCTAAAAGCTCTCCACACCAAATATTTCACATCTGTGATGAACCTAAAACCCAGTACCTCCCATACATTCATCCAAAGGTAAATCTGCCCCAGGACAGTTTTGCATCAGATGTACCAGTGGGTCCAGAGGACAGTAGCATGGTAGTGATATCAAGCACCATAAAAAAGGGCGTAGACCAGGCACCCCAAAGCATGCGACCCAGGGGCAGCGGAGGCTGGGAATGGGTCTGTAGGAAAAGGAGCAGGTGGCACATTGTTTCTGTCCAAAGCCAACAAGGGCACCGTGTGAATGGAATGAATTTGCTTGTGCTCTGTAACATTTCTTCTTTAAATGATGATTTTGGTGTATCTAATGTATCTGGGGTCTGTTTGTAAAATTGTGATTTCATGTATACTTAAGGGTTTAATTACATAATTAAGTCCCTCTTAGTGTTTGAGGACTAAATCAGAAATATCCTGTAATTCTGCGAATAGGCAAACATTTTGGGGATAGGGCAGGCAAATTTGCATTCTAGAACTGGTACTTGAAATGTATCACATTTGTAGCTCCTTTTTATTCTTTTATTGGTATGTTGTAATCCTACATCCTAGTGAGGTTCAAAGTGATAAAACGGATATGCACACACTACTTGGTGTGTTCCCCTCCGTATCCCCACCCGGCAGTGGTTCCTTTGTTTACGGGCTTAGCGCTATTTGAATTGTTCCCTTTCTCAACCCTCCTTCTTTTCCCCCTCTCTCCTCCCTACTCCGGCCCCCTTCCACTGTTTTTCTGGTCTCTCTCCTCATTTTTCTGTAGTCCCTTTTGTTTGTTTTCTCTTTATCTTCCACATATGAGAGAAAACATATGGCCCCTTGACTTTCTGAGACTGTCTGATCTCTTTTAACATATAATTCTCTACTCCCAGCTATTTTCTTACAAATGACCTAATTTCATTCTTTATGGCTGAGTAAAACTCCATTGTGTGTGTATAGTACATTTTCTTTCATCCATTCATCTGTTGACACTTATGTTGGTTCCGCTATTTGGCTATTGTGAATTGTGCTGCTATAAACATGGATATGTGTGTATCACTGTACTATTCGGCTTTAATTCTTTTGAAAAGATACCAAGGAATGGTATAACTGGGTCATATGGAGGTTCCATTCCTCGTATTTTGAGGAACCTTCATACTGATGTCCACAGTTGTAATTTCTTTCTTTCTGTTTTTTTTTTTGGTACTGGAGATTGAACCCAGGGGCACTCTACCTCCGAGCTACACCCCCAGTCCTATTTTTTATTCTTTATTGTGAAACAGGGTCTTACTAAGTTGTGAAGGGCCTCACTAAGAGCTGAGACTGGCTGTGAACTCGAATCCTCGGGTCTCAGCCTCCCAAGTACTGGGATTATAAATCTACACCACCACGCCCAGCTCACAGTTGTAATTTCTTGGAATTCACAATAGGCAAATTATGGAGTCAATCCAAGTGTCCATCACCAAATGAATGGATCACAAAGCTATGGGAAATACACACAATGGAATTCTACTCAACAATAAAGAAGAATAAAGCCGGGCGTGGTGGCGCACGCTTGTAATCCCAGCATTCGGGAGGCTGAGAC
>PVLC010003277.1:80704-99957 GCA_004027655.1 Graphiurus murinus | reverse complement strand
CCAGCATTCGGGAGGCTGAGACCGGAGGATCCGGGTTCGCGGCCAGCCTCAGCTACCTAGTGAGGCACTCCGCAACTTAGTGAGACTCGGTTTCAAAATAAAGAATAAAAAATAGGGCTGGGGGTATAGCTCGGAGGTAGAACGCCCCCGAGTTCAATCCCTGGTACCGCAAAAAAAAAAAAAAAAAAAAAAAAAAAAATAGAATGCCCCTGGGTTCAGTCCCCAGTACCACACACAAAAAAAAGCCTTAGTGAGAAAAGACTTAGAGTATACTATTTCATAAAATATACTTTAGGACTTTTTCTCTTCTTTGTTTTGTTCCTAATTTTTACTTTTATCCTTATAGGGAGGTGGATCAAGGATAAATTAAGTATACTGTATGAATTTTATTTACCTATCCAAAATAATAACTACTTTTGTATTCATAGTATATGTTATATTCCATATAATTGGATTTTTATTGTTTATTCATTTTATAGTTTATCTTAAGAATGACTTAATTTATTGACACAGTGATTATTTTCTTTAGTTATTTCAGAGACACTTTTAATTTTGCCTTCTCACATTTGAAAGAAACAACAACAGTGTAGGACTGGGGGTATAACTCAGTGATAGAGTGAAGATTTAGTATACATAAGGCTCTGGGTTCAATCCCCAGCACCCTCTTGCCCCAAATGGTGTGTGTGTGGTGGTGGCAGTGGCAGGGGGTGTTCAATCTGTGTTCATGTTTTCATTTTCTAGTGATAGGATCTTTCCTTGCTGTGTGGTGCAGGCTAGTCTCAAAGTCTTAGGCTTAAGAAACCTCCCACCACAGCCTCCCTAGTGCTGGACCTACGGACACACCATTACTCCTAGCTTATATTCATGTTTTATAGCCATCATTATCACAAAACAAACAGATTGTTTTGAAAAGTGTTCTCTGCCTTTGACCTCTTATTCTCACTCACCTCCTTTATTGATTTTGAAAACAATTTATAGCTTCTGTGCAGTTATTTTGCTTTTTGGTAATGAAGAGTTTTTTGACATGGTTGTACGAATAATAAAGCTATATACATTTATTTACCACCCATATTATAAAACAGAAAATAATTTTTTTTTTCTTTGTGGTACTGGAGATTGAACCTAGGGGTATTCTTCTTCTGAGCTACACCCTCAGCCCTGTTTTATTTTTTTATTTGAAACAGAGTCTCTAAGTTACTGAGGGTCTTGCTAAGTTGATGATGCTTGCCTCAAACCTGGGATCCTCCTGTCTCAGCCTCCCAAGAATTGGAATTATAGGCATGTACCACCATACCTGGCAAAATAAATGTTTCAGACAAAAACCTAAGAGAAAACATTTTGTATTGTAAAATATAGGTTTATTATTAGACTGTAAGTGAAAATTACTTCTCCTTGCTTTTAGTTCCATTGACTTGGCTAAAACAAAATTGTTCATTAGTGAATTTCACCTTTTTAAAGGTAAAAGGGTTTATAAAGGAATTGTGCAAACTATATAAAGGTTTTGGCCAGGTGTGGTGGCTCATGCTTTAAATCCTAGTACTTGGGAGGCTGAGTCAGGAGGATCACAGGTTCAATCACAGGTTTGAGGACAGCCTCAGCAAGTAGTGAGAGTCTCAGCAGCCTAATGAGTTTTGTTTCTAAATAAAAATAAAATACAGCTGGGAGTGTAGCTTGGAGGTAGAATGCTCCTGGGTTCACTCCCCAGTGCCACACACACACATGAATTCTGTTGGCTACCTCTTTGATATAATTGGTGACTTGGCTCTGTTTTTACTTTCAACTTTCTCTCACTTTAGGCTAAGAGGCAACAGCGAAAACTCAACTTCTTAATAACCCAGACAGAGTTGTATGCCCATTTCATGAGTCGAAAACGAGACATGGGTCATGATGGGATCCAGGAAGAAATCCTGCGGAAACTAGAAGACAGCTCTACCCAGAGACAAATTGACATTGGTGGAGGGGTGGTGGTTAACATCACACAGGAAGATTATGGTGAGTCCTGAGTCAGAAGTTGGAGAAGCAGGGCACCTCCATTTTTCATATTTAAGGTTATATTGATTCTTGTAAGTTTTGTCTTGATTTATAGGTAGTATTCGTTAAAGAAGGGAATTTATTGTATTAGAGTAGAGACAATATATGTTTCTAGAAAAGAAGCCTAGAAAGTAACTTAAAAAAGAATTTGCAAAGGAAAGGGTTATATGTGTGTTACATGATCTTACAAGTTTGGGAATATTTTATATGTTGTGAGATAATCATCTTCCACATAACAAGATCCTTGGTGATAGAAGCATGAGGAAGAGGTTTGTTTAGTTTTGGTATTTTTGTGACTAGAGGGAAGGGAAGAATTGATGTGATGTTTGAGAAGAGTGTCATAGAGAATAGTTATCTAGATCATGTTGACATAGAAATGAAAGAGAATGGGAGTTCTTTAATGTGTCTTGGGGATTACACATGCCTCTATTTCATCTGTTCAAATAGTTCCACTCAGTTTACATATCACTTTGTAGAAGAGACTCCAGTACTGAGAGAGGATAGATCTTAACCTTCTGAGCTACTGTAGGCCACAGCAGCCCTTTGCTTCCTTTATGCTTCTAGCTCCTTTTCTCTGTCAAAGAATTTATACTTTCTTATCTCCCATCCTTTGTGATCCTAAGGATAAGTAGAGTAGGAGGATCAGAGATCCACATATGTTGGCATGAATTGTCTTGGGAAAAGATAAGGTGTGATAATCTATAGGTTTTCCTTTTCAGATAGTAACCATTTTAAAGCCCAGGCCTTGAAGAATGCTGAAAATGCTTATCATATTCACCAAGCTCGGGTGAGTCTTAAAAATGAAAAGGTGTATTATAACTGACCCTGGATATACCCTAGAGCCTTTCATTTTGGCGTTTTTTCTTTTCTTAATCACTTTTTTTCTCTTTTGCAACACTGGAGATTGAACCCAGGGGCATTCTACCCCTGAGCTATACCTCTATCCTTATTTTTTATTCTTTATTATTATTATTATTATTATTATATTTATTTATTTGGTACTGGGATTTGAACACAGGGGCATTCTACCTCTGAGCTACACCCCCAGCCCTATTTTTTATTCTTTATTTTGAAACCGAGTCTCAATAAGTTGCAGTGTCTCACTAGGTAGCTGAGGCTGGCCGCGAACCCAGATCCTCTGGTCTCAGCCTCCCAAATGCTGGGGTTACAAGCATGCACCACCACGCCTGGCTTCTATTCTTTATTTTGAAACAGTGTCTCACTAAGTTGTGGAGGGCCTCACTAGGTAGCTGTATTATCAAGCTGGGTGTGGTAGCACTCACTTGTAATCTCAGTACTTGGGAGGCTGAGACTGGAGGATCACGAGTTCACAGCTAGCCTCAGCTACTTAGTGAGACCCTGTTTCAAAATAAAGAATAAAAATAGGGCTGATGTGTACCTTAGAGGTAGAATGGCCCTGGGTTCAATCCTCAGTTCTGCAAAAAAAAACCCAAAAACAAAACAAAAAAAATAGTATTATGAGAAATTTTGTTCTAGCTGGGCATGGTAGCGCACACTTGTAATCCCAGCATTTGGGAGGCTGAGACCGGAGGATCCAGGTTCGTGGCCAGCCTCAGCTACTCAGTGAGGCTCTCCGCAATCTAATGAGCTTGGAGGTAGAATGCCTCTGAGTTTAATCCCCAGTACTGCAAAAAAAAAAAGAGAGAAACTTTGTTCTGATTATTTTTGTTGTGACAGCGTAAATACCTTGTTTGACTTTTATTTGCATTTAGTTTTTTTTTCATGTAATTTTGTTTTAACTTTTTTTTTTTTTTTTTAATATCCAGACAAGGTCATTTGATGAAGATGCGAAAGAAAGTCGAGCAGCTGCTCTCCGGGCAGCAAATAAGTCTGGCACTGGGTTTGGGGAGAGTTACAGCCTGGCAAACCCATCTATCCGGGCTGGTGAAGATATTCCACAGCCCACAATTTTCAATGGCAAATTGAAAGGTTACCAGCTGAAAGGCATGAATTGGTTGGCCAATCTTTATGAACAGGTGAATTTTAGAACTGTATTTTACCCATTCTCTTACTGTTATTCATTTGGTTTCGATATAATTGTTAAATGAGTACAAGATTAGATTTTAACCCTCTAAAGGCTTTATCTTTTGAGAAGTAGAGAGTTGTCTTTATATTTCTAACTTGTTGATTTTACTGGCAAGTATTGTGTCATGTGTATAGTTTGTCTTGGGTGGTCTTGGTAACCCTGAAGGTTTGATTCTATGTCTGGTTAGATTACCCTAAGAATTGACCTTGGCCTCTTGGTGCCATGTATCAACACTGTAGCACTGGCAAATAATAATATTTTCAGTCATGTTTGTTTTATTAAATTTGTTAACTTGATTAGTTCTTCTGATTGAACCCTGTATGAGAATCAGGACGTGCTGACCATGTATTTTTTCCCTCCAGGGTATTAATGGCATTCTTGCTGATGAGATGGGCCTTGGTAAAACAGTACAGAGCATTGCCCTCCTGGCCCATCTGGCTGAGGTGGGTAGATGCAGTCTTTCAGTCTTCTCTTCAGAATTTAGAGTCTTTTTGTTGTTGTTGTTAAGAATCACCCACTTGCAAAGCTCTATGCTAGGCTCTGTAGGATACAAAGACAGTAAGAATTGGTTCCTTATCCTCAAGGTTACATTTTGCTTTTTTTTTTTTTTTTTTTTTTTGCAGTACTAGGGCTTGAACTCAGGGGCGTTCTACCTCCGAGCTACACCCCCAGCCCTATTTTTTATTCTTTATTTTGAAACCGAGTCTCACTAAGTTGCGGAGTGCCTCACTAGGTAGCTGAGGCTGGTCGCGAACCCGGATCCTCCGGTCTCAGCCTCCCGAATGCTGGGATTACAAGCATGCGCCACCACACCCGGCTACATTTTGCTTTTTATGGGAGCCAGGATGATTTTTGAGTACTGTGGTTTGAGCCACTGTCTCCCACCCCCTGTTGAGAAGCACTCCTGTAGTGGCAAGGGCACTGTAATTAGATCAGAAGACCTGTGTTCACATCTCAGTTCTTTCATTCCTGCGAATGTAAACTTTGGCAATCCACTTAACCTCTTTGGAACTGACATTAACTTCATTCTGTGAGGCTTAGTTTCCTCTTCTGTAAAGTAGGCATAATATCTACCTTGCAGGAATTTTGCCAGAAGTAGATGAGAAAAATGAGTAAAAATACACTTAGCAAAATCTCTGTAACAAATAATAGTAGAATTGTTGTGATAATCTAATATAGTGGAAAACACTACATACAAGTTAGTATGTTGTAGTGCTTTGTAAATGACAGAAATTAAGAACTCTAGGAGGAGCCGGGCGTGGTGGCGCACGCTTGTAATCCCAGCATTCGGGAGGCTGAGACCGGAGGATCCGGGTTCGAGGCCAGCCTCAGCTACCTAGTGAGGCACTCTGCAACTTAGCGAGACCTGGTTTCAAAATAAAGAATAAAAAATAGGACTGGGGGTGTAGCTTGGAGGTAGAACGCCCCTGAGTTCAATCCCCAGTATCTCAAAAAAAAAAAAGAACTCTAGGAGGTCAGAAGAGAGTTAATTATTTGGTTTTATTTTACTCCTGTAGTGTGTACTTGGCCTGTATTGTATTAATACAGGCTGGTATTGTTGAATATGCAGATACAGGAAATAAACATTTTTCTTGTTATAATGTGTTTCTTCTTCTTAAACTGCCTTTGTCATTAGTTAATTATAGTTTTAAATTACGTCTTCAGTTCTCCCGCAGTTGGCTAACTTAGTTTTTCTGTTGCAGAGAGAGAACATTTGGGGACCTTTCTTAATAATTTCACCTGCTTCTACACTTAACAATTGGCATCAGGAGTTTACTAGATTTGTTCCTAAATTTAAGGTAAAAATAAATCTAAGAAAACCTGTTGTTCTTTACAATAAACTTTAACTTTTTTCTTTGCTGCCTTATTTAATACTTAACAGTAGTTTAAATTTTCTTATATTGTTTCTGAAGTACTTTACATCTGTTTCCTGTAATAATTGTTATTATTATAGTTATTATTATTTTGGTATAGGGGATTGAACATAGGGGTGTTCTGCCTCTGAGGTACACCCAGCACTTTTTTTTCCTTTTCTTTTCTTTGTATTGGGGATTGAACCCAAGGGCATTCTTTCTCCAGGCCACACCCCCAGTCTTTCTAAATTTTTTTTTTGACACAGTATCTTGCTATGTTGCTAAGAGCCTTGCTATGTTGCTGCCTCTGTTCTCCAACCTGTAATCTTCCTGCCTGCCTCAACCTCCCCAAGTACTGAGATTACAGGCATGTGCACCACCATGCCCTGCTGTGTGTGTGTGTGTGTGTGTGTGTGTGTGTGTGTGTGTGTGTGTGTGTGTGTCAGGCATTGGGGATTTGGCACACTACCTCCACTGTAAACCCCAGCCTGATTTTATTTCTTATTTGGAAACAGGTTCTTACTAGGTGTTAAGAGCCTTGCTAAGTTGCCAAGTCTGGTTTTGAACTTGTGTTTGATACATGTTAAATAATCAGAACATGAAAAATTAAGTCTTTTGTGTGTGTGTCTGTGTGTGGTACTGGGGATTGAAGCCAGAGGCATTCTACTTTCGAGCTACACCCCCAGCCTGATTTTATTTCTTATTTGGAAAGAGGTTGATGAGAGTCTCACTACTTGCTGAGGCTATTCTTAAACCTGTGATCCTCCTGTCTCAGCCTCCCAAGTAGTGGAGTTATAAGCGTGTACTACCACGCCCAGCTTAAAAGTCTTAAAAATTTCTGCCAAGGGCTGGTAATGTAGCTCAGTGGTAGAGCATTTGCCTATTATTCCTAAGACCTTGGTTTCAATCCCCAGCACCACAAAAAAAAAAAAAAAAAAAAAAAAGCTGGGCATTGTGGCACATTCCTGTAATCTCAGGACTTGGGAGGCTGACTAGGACAGGAAGATCACAGATTCAAAGCTAACCTCCGCAACTTTGGCTCTCAGCAACTTAGGGTGACCCTGTTTCAAAAATAAAAAGTAAAATAGGTCTGGGGGTGTAGCTTGGAGGTAGAATGCTACTGGTTCAATCCCAAGACACCCCCACCCCCCACAACACAAAAATCAGTAACTTCTCCACTGGCCAATAGATGGCAATATGGTAATACTTACGTCTTTGTTACCTCTGATTTTATGCCTGAAACTGAGCTTTCATTTGTATGTTGAGCTTCCTTGCAGTAGTTTAGTGTAGGGATCTATAAAATGGAGCCCATGAGCTAAATCTAGTTATCACCTCTTTGATTTTTTTCTGTTATCCCAATTTTTAATTGTGATTAAAATACACATAATATAAATATACCTATGTACCTTTTGTTGTTTTCTTACTGGAGCTTGAACCCAGAGGCATTCCTACCTTTGAACTACACTCTCAGCCCTATTTTATTTTTATTTTTTATTTTATTTATTTATTTTTGTGGTACTGGGAATTGAACCCACAGGCATTCTACCTCTGAGCTATACCCCCAGACTGATTTTATTTGTTATTTGGAAAAGGGGTCTTATTAGGTTGCTGAGAGCCTCCCTGAGTTGCCAGGGCTGGCTTTGAACCTGTGATCCTCCTGTCTCAGCCTCCCAAGTCCTGAGATTATAGGCATGTGCCACAATGCCCAGGATTATAAGCATGCACCACCATTTCTGGCTCCTATTTTATTTTTATTTTGAAACAGAGTCTTGCTAGGTTGATGAGTTTCAGTACTTCCTGAGGCTCACCTTGAACCTATGATCCTCTTTTCTCAGCCTCCAAGTACTGGGATTTTAGTAGTACACCACCATGCCTAGCTCAAAATGTACCTTTTTTAACCATTTTCAAGTATGCAGTTTGGTGGATTAAGTACATTCACAGTATTGTACATCCATCTCTGCTGTCTAGTCCTAAACCTTTTGCATCACCCCAGACTGAAACCCCATCCCTATTAAGCAGTTACTTCCCTATTTCTCTCTTTCTCTTTCCCTCCAGCCTTTGTCAATCACAGATCTGCTTTTCATAGCTCAACTTGTTCTACAGTGTTTTTGTTTGTTTTTCCTTCTTTCTTTCTTTTTTTTTTTGCGGTACTGGGGATTGAACTCAGGGGCATTCTACCTCCGAGCTATACCCCCAAACCCTATTTTTTATTCTTTATTTTGAAACCGAGTCTCACTAAATTGCAGAGTGTCTCACTAGGTAGCTGAGGCTGGCCGCGAACCCGGATCCTCCGGTCTCAGCCTCCCGAATGCTGGGATTACAAGCGTGTGCCACCACGCCAGGCTTGTTTTTCCTTCTTTCTTACGGTCCTGGACATTGAACCCAGGGGCATTCTACCTCTGGCTACACCCCCAGTCCTATTTTATTTATTTATTTTGCGGTGCTGGGGATTGAACTCAGGGGCATTCTACCTCTGAGCTATACCCCCAGCCCTATTTTTTTATTCTTTATTTTGAAACAGGGTCTCACTAAGTTGCAGAGTCCCTCACTAGGTAGCTGAGACTGGCCTTGAACCCGGATCCTCCGGTCTCAGCCTCCAAAATGTTGGGATTACAAGCGTGCGCCACCACACCTGGCTCTATTTTTAATTCTTTATTTTGAAACAGCCTCTCACTAAGCTGCAGAGAGCCTCACTAAGTAGCCAAGGCAACTTGTTTTAGGTATTAAAAATAAATGGAAATTATATAATGCTTCTTTCACTTAAAATGTTGTCAGGGTTTCAGCTGGGCGTGGTGGTGCATGCCTGTAATCCCAGTACTTTGGAGGCTGAGACAAGAGAATTGTGGGTTCAAGGACAGCCTCAGCAAGCAGTGAGACACTCTTCAACCTAGCAAGACCCTGTTTCCAAATAAGAAATAAAATCGGGCTGGGGTGTAGCTCAAAGGTAGAATGCCTCTGGATTCAATCCGGAGTACCACAAAAAAAGAAAAAAAAAAATGTTGCCAAGGTTTATCCATGTTGTAGCATGTATTGATACTTTTCTTTTTTTTTTTTTGGTACAGAAGATTGAACTCAGAGGCATTCTACCTCCAAGTTACACCCCAGCCCAATTTCCCCACCACCCCCCAGAATGGGGATTGAACCCAGGTGCACTATACCTCTGAGCTCTGAGCCCCCCTACCACCAGCCCTATTTTTTATTCTTTATTTTGAAACAGGGTCTCACTAAGTTGTGGAGGGCTTCACCAAGTAGCTGAGGCTGGCTGCAAACCTTCAATCCTCCTGTCTCAGCCTCCCAAGTACTGGGATTACAAATGTGAGCCACCACACCCAGCTCTGGGCTTTCTCTTTTTTTTTTGTGGTTTGTGACTACATAATTCTCCATTACTTCAGTAATTCTCTGATGCCTTCAAACAAACACATTGTGTGTGTTTATTTGGACAGCAGGAGGATTGATCAAACCATCTCATCCATCATTCCATCATTTGACAGAAGAGGAACTCTTATATTCATTCTTTTTTTTTTTTGCAGTACTGGGGATTGAACTCAGGGGCATTCTACCTCCGAGCTATACCCCCAGCCCTATTTTTTATTCTATATTTTGAAACTGAATCTCACTAAGTTGCGGAGTGCCTCACTAGATAGCTGAGGCTGGCCGTGAACCCGGATCCTCCGGTCTCAGCTTCCCGAATGCTGGGATTACAAGCATGCGCCACCTCGCCCGGCTCTCTTATATTCATTCTTACTAGCTTCTTTTTAAATTATTCTGAATAACATATTTGAGATGAGACTTTTAATATTACCAATATTAAATAATGTGTATATCAACTTTTCCAGGTGCTACCATATTGGGGAAATCCTCATGATAGAAAAGTCATCAGGAGATTCTGGAGTCAGGTAATTTTCAGTTTCCTGGATACATACATAATTATTGTTTAAATGATACGAATATATATATATATATTTTTTTTCGGTACTGGGGATTGAACTCAGGGGCATTCTACCTCCGAGCTATACCCGCAGCCCTATTTTTTATTCTTTATTTTGAAACAGGGTCTCACTAAGTTGCAGAGGGCCTCACTAGGTAGCTGAGACTGGCTGTGAACCCGATCCTCCGGTCTCAGCCTCTCAAACGGTGGGATTACAAGCGTGTGCCAGTATGCCCAGCTGATACAAATAATTTTTAATTCACAAAATTTTCTTAGAAATGATATATTTGTATACATAGGGCAAGTATACTTTATCATATACATTGTTTTTCCTGTTACTGCTGGAATGTTTTAAATCCTGGATTTAAAACAACTTTTTTCTTTAATAAGTTGAAATTATTTTTTAGCTTAGTTTGTTATAAAGGTGACTACTTGTTAAGCATTCATGGTTCATCTCGCTTCACATCTAATTTACCACATGGGAGAAGGATATCTTTATGGCTGTCTTGAACATCTTGTTCCAGGAAAATACAGTCCATACTTCATTACCTTACTAAGAATTGTTAGGTATCTCTTTTAACTTTTCCCCCCTTATATTTACAGAAGACCCTCTACACTCAGGATGCCCCCTTCCATGTGGTTATCACCAGCTATCAGCTGGTGGTGCAGGATGTAAAGTATTTCCAGCGGGTCAAGTGGCAATACATGGTATTGGATGAGGCTCAGGCGCTCAAGAGTAGTTCCAGGTAATGTGAGTGGTAGAAACCAGACTCCATCATTGGGGATAAGCAAATGCGCGTGCGAGCGCGCACACACCCACACCCACACCCACACAATCAGAGCATTATATGACATGGTCTTTTCCTCACGTGTGTACCTGACCGGAAGGCATAAGTAACATTTGCATTTTTTCATGGGAAACATATATTCGTGTTTAGAGTACATAGATTTTTCTTAATGTTTTTCTCCCTAGTCAATAATTAGGACATTTTAACAGATCTTTTTTTTTTTTTTTTTTTTGGGAGGGGAAGGTTTTTATACAAGAAGGGTTCTCTATCTTTTCTTTGAGTGATTTTTGTAGATAGGAATTCTGAATAGGAAGTAGAACATTACATTTGGAAAATTAAAAGTTCTGTTTGTTTTATGGAGGTTGTTTTAGTTCTTGCATGGTTATTAGGCCTCTAAGAATCTTTTTTTTTTCTTTGTACTGGGGATTGAACCCAGAGGCATTCTACCTCCAAGCTACACCCCCACCCCTATTTTTTATTCTTTATTTCAAACAGGGTCTCACTTTGTTGCAGAGGGCCTCACTAAGTAGCTGACACTGGCCACGAACCTGTAATCCTCCTGTCTCAGCTTCCCAAGTCCTGGGATTACAAGTTTCTACCGCTATGTCCGACCTAAGAATCTTTACTATAAGTTATATGTTTAAAATATTTAGCCAGCCGAGCATAATGGCTCATGCTTGTAATCTCAGCATTTGGGAGGCTGAGACCAGAGGATCCGGGTTCGCGGCCAGCTTCAGCTACCTAGTGAGGCACTCTGCAACTTAGTGAGACCCTGTTTCAAAATATAGGGCTGGGGGTATAGCTTGGAGACAGAATGCCCCTGAGTTCAATCCCCAGTACTGCAAAAAAAAATAAAATAAAATAAAATAAAATAAATTAAAAATAAAATATTTAGTCAAGCATGGTAGTGCATGCCTGCAATACCAATACTTGGGACACTGAGACCAGAGGAACACAGGTTGGAGGCCAACTTAAGCAACTTAGTGAGGCTCTCAGCAACTTAGTGAGACCGTGTTTCAAAATAAAATATAAAGCCGGGCATGGTGGCGTATGCTTGTAATCCCAGTATGTGGGAAGCTGAGACTGGAGGATCCAGGTTCGTGGCCAGCCTCAGCTACTTTAGGGAGGCTCTCCACAACTTAATGAGACCCTGTTTCAAAATAAAGAATAAAAAATAGGGTTGGGGGTGTAGCTCGGAGGTAGAATGCCCCTGGGTTCAAGAACTCCCCGTACCACAAAAAAATAAAATATAAAAAGGGCTGGGGATGTAACTTAGGGGTAGAATACCACTAGTTCAATCCCCAGTACCCTCTCAAAATTTTTTTAATATCTTTATGTTCTCAACCTGAATAGAACAGTACTTCGCTTTGTGAGCCCATAGGACTTCTCTTTCAGAGGTCCATGTTAACCAGCAGATGGTATTTTGCTCTTTTGAAGGAGAACTTGTCTGTGACTTGGAGCATGAAAGACTCACTTAAACATTGTCTTCTCACATCCTTCCCCTTCCTCCATTGCTTCTTTCAAACTCATAGTGGAAGGACACAGATGAATACTTTTTTTTTTTTTTTGCGGTACTGGGGATTGAACTCAGGGACATTCTACCTCCGAGTTATACCCCCAGCCCTGTTTTTTATTCTTTATTTTGAAACAGGGTCTCATGAAGTTGCAGAGGGCCTCACTAGGTAGCTGAGGCTGGCCGTGAACCTGGATCCTCCAGTCTCAGCCTCCCAAATTCTGAGATTACTAGCATGCGCCACCATGCCCGGCTCAGATAATACTTTTAATACTTTTTTTTGTGTGTGTGTGTGATACTGGGGATTGAACCCAGAGGCCTTCTACCTTCAAGCTATACCCTCAGCCTGATTATATTTCTTATTTGGAAGCAGGGTCTCACTAGGTTGATGAGAGTCTCACTACTTGATGAGCTGTCCTTGAACCTATGATTCTCATATTTCAGCCTCCCAAGTGCTGGGATTACAAGCATGTGCCACCATGCCAGGCTATAATTTCAACACTTTCTATTACATATAAGTGCCCTTTAATTAAATGACTTGTGTTTAAAAAATAACTGACCACAGATAGTGGAAGACTTTATAAAGCCAAAAAAGGTCCTACTCTGCTTATTCAAGGGTTATTTTTTCTAAACTTTAATACCATGTTTTCAATATAGAGGAATCTGTTCTCCTGAAATTTTCTTTCCTTGGCTTTTTGTAGTAGTTTTCTTTTTTTTTTTTTTTTTTTAAGGTATAATATTTTATATTTTGGTCCCGTTATAAATATTGTTCTTTTGTATTAGAAAAATCTCAATAAATCTAAATCCTATCCACCATTCTGGAATGGCAAAATCTCAGTTGAGATCTCTTTTTCTTTTTTTTTACTTTTTTATTTTTCAACACGGATTTTTATACGTTTCTTGAGTACAACAGGGTTACATAGACATTTATGACATATCAATCATTGTCAGAACACAAATAGCACCACTTCTTCGTTTAACACATATAGCCCACATTCTTAACATAGCCTGGTAATGCAAACTTTCTAGAGTCATAAAACCATAATCCTTTAGGGTCATATATCTACTTTCTAAGAAGTGGGAGGGTTTTGTAGTAGTTTTCAATTTTGTACATGATGAAGTACATGATTCAGAATGTTTTTTGGAAAAATGTTTTTAGAAATAATGGGGTTTCCGTAGCCAGATGTTGTGGTACATGCTTGTAATCCCAGTACTTGGGAAGCTGAGACAGGGGGATCTGGGTTCGTGGCCAGCCTCAGCTACTTAGTGAGGCTCTCTGCAACTTAGTGAGACCCTATTTCAAAATAAAGAATAAAAATAGGACCGGGGTTATAGCTCGGAGGTAGAATGCCCCTGGTTCAATCCCCAGTACCACAAAAAAAAAAAAAAAAAGAAAGAAATAATGGGGTTTCCGTAGAGTAATTGAAGATAATACTGGTCGGGCATGGTGGCACACGCTTGTAATCCCAGCATTTGGGAGGCTGAAACCGGAGGATCCAGGTTCACGGCCAGCCTCAGCTACCTAGTGAGGCACTCTGCAACTTAGTGAGACTCGGTTTCAAAACAAAGAATAAAAAATAGGGCTGGGGGTGTAGCTCGGAGGTAGAATGCCCCTGAGTTCAATCCCCAGTACCGCAAAAAAAAAAAAAGGAAAAAAAGAAAAAAAAAGAAGATAATACTGGTAACTTGGAGTTTGTAACTCATTTTATTGGACAGTGTTCGTTGGAAGATCCTTTTACAGTTCCAGTGTCGAAATCGGCTTTTGCTAACTGGGACTCCCATTCAGAACACCATGGCAGAGGTAAGTACTAGTCAAGGTCTCAGGTTTATGTCCTTTTAAGGCAGAGTTTCAGTACAGCATAGAATTCTTTACCCGTACTTCCTCTGGAATGTTACTGCTTGTTACAAATTATATTTTCAACATAAGAAGTGACTACAGCTTTCCCTAAGTGGTCTTTTAGGCATCATTCTTAGTTTCTTATTTCTTAAGTATTTTGTACATTATCTCGTAAATAGTGACTACATTATGAAATTTTACCCATCTAATGCAGAGATGTTTCTATGGTGGAACTCAAAGATAATATTCTTTAATGCTAAGAGTAGCTATATTCTTTCTTTAGGAAAGAAAATTCATTAGTCATCTAGAATAGGCATCAGAACATTTGTTATAATGGACCATGTAGTAGATATATATATAATGCAACTGTGTTGCATGCCATAGTTGTTTTTTGCAGCTACTCAGCTTTGCCTCTGTAATGTGACAGTAGCTGTAGACAGTATGTGAATGTGTAGGCATGACTATGTTCCCATACAACTTTACTTATGAAAATAGATGACAGACTAGTCTGGGTCTCACATCTGTAATTTTCTGATGCCCTGATCAAGAGTTATGAGTAGCAAGTTGTGCTACTTTAAAACTATACCACTGAAAATTTTGAGCGGTATTTTCAAACTTTTAGTTTGAGAATGCTCACATATTGCCACAACACCTGATAGAATTATGGTTGGTTGATGAGGCATGTGCTCTCACATTTACTTTTCATTCTCCCACTCACATACCTGTCTAGATGAATACATCCCCCCTCCTCAAGCTTTTTCTTACTCTCTCCAAGGCCGAATGTGACACATTTTCATTTTGTTGACCTACAGCCATTTCATTTTTTTCTTTGTTTCTAGCTCTGGGCTCTGCTACATTTTATTATGCCAACATTATTTGATTCACATGAAGAATTTAATGAATGGTTTTCCAAGGACATTGAGAGTCATGCTGAAAACAAGTCTGCCATTGATGAGAGTAAGTGCTATTATGATCTTTCTTTTCTTTCTACCAGTGTAGGGAGCAGCATAGTTGTATATTTTCATCCGTGTAAAGACTTTTTCTTCTATTATACAGAAGGGAATCGGGGTAAAGTGTTTTTTCGCTTATAAAATAATTATGAGCTTTTCATACATTTGAGTGAAAATGGATTTAGGTGATGGTTCTTCCAGTCTTGACTAATAAAGGAACAACAACTTAGTTTATAATATACTAGTTTAAAAGCCAGGCGTGGTAACTGGCACATGCCTGTAATCCCAGCACTTGGGAGGCTGAGACAGGAGGATCACAGGTTCAAGGACAGTCTCAGTAAAAAGCAAGACTCTCAGCAACCTAGTACTAGATCCTGTTTCAAAAAATAAAAATCCCTGAGAGTGTAGCTCAGATTTAGAATACCCCTTGGTTCAGTCCCCAGTACCAAAAAACCCCCAAAGATACCATATATTGGTTTGGCTTGCAGAGTCCCCAGGTACCACATGGATCCTGAAAATTTTATAGCAGAATTATATTCTTTGTGTAATGAGTCATGACTTTTTTCTTAAATAGAAGCCAGAAATATGAGCTAGGTGTGGTGGTCTATGCCTGTAATCCTAGTATTTGGGAGGCTGAGACAGGAGTATGGCAGGTTCAAGGACAGCCTCAGAGGTCCTCCACAACTTAGTGATATCCTGTTTCAAAATAAACAGAAAATAAGTCTTGGGGTGTAGCACAGAGGTAGAATGCCCCTGGCTTCAACGCCCAGTACTACAATAAATAAATAATAAAATAGGACTGAGGGTATAGCTCAGAGGCAGAATGCCCTTGGGTTTCATCCCCATTATCATAAAAAATTAAAACCAAATATACTAGAAGGACCATTTTTGTTATTTACAGTATACTTTAGGTTTTATTTCTATTACGAACATTTTGTGTTTTGGGTACTGGAAATTGAACCCAGGAGCATTCTACCTCCAAGCTACATCCTTAGCATTCTGTTTTCTTATTTGGAAACAGGGTCTCGATAAGTTGCTGAGGATGGTTTCAAACCTGTGATCCTCCTGTCTCAGCCTCACAAATATTGGGATTACAGGTATGTACCACCATGCCCAGCTTATGATGAACATTTTTAACATAGTTTACCAATATTTGTTGGATAATATATGCCTGATTCCTATGAACAATCTGGAATATTTATTACATACATTAAAGGTGTCATCTATCAATTATAAGAAAAATCCTTTAGGTGATTTTATGCTACAGGTTGTTAATTTGCTGACCTCCTCTGAAAGATCATTTTTCTGGAACACTAAGAATTCATATACCTTTCATTAGATTGCTCTTAGAACACTATCATTAATGGAAATGTTCCTAAAACCTCCTAAAGGGAATTCTAATAAAAATAGAATGAGCCAGGCTTGGTGGCGCATTCTTGTAATTCCAGTACTTATGGAGGCTTAGACAGGAGGATCCGGGTCCACAGCTAGCCTCAGCTACTTGGTGAGGCCCTCAGCAACTTAGTGAGAAAGTGTTTCAAATTGAAGAATAAAAAATAGGACTGGGGGTGTAGCTCGGAGGTCAAATGCCCCTGTGTTCAATCCCCAGTACCACCAAAAAAAAGAAAAAAAATAGAACCTAATGCATTGGCCAATTAACTGTATCAAGTTGCTATAGAGCCGGGCGTGGTGGCGCACGCTTGTAATCCCAGCATTCGGGAGGCTGAGACCGGAGGATCCGGGTTCGCGGCCAGCCTCAGCTACCTAGTGAGGCACTCCGCAACTTAGTGAGACTCGGTTTCAAAATAAAAAAAAGAATAAAAAATAGGTCTGGGGGTGTAGCTCGGAGGTAGAATGCCCCTGAGTTCAATCCCCAGTACCGCAAAAAAAAAAAAAAAAGATGCTATAGAAAATTAAAATTCCAAAGCCGGGCGTGGTGGCGCACACTTGTAATCCCAGCATTTGGGAGGCTGAGACTGGAGGATCTGAGATCCCGACCAGCCTCAGCTACCTAGTGAGGCACTCCGGAACTTAAAATTCCAGCTAGGTATTGTGGCGCACACCTGTAATCCTAGTTTTTGGGACGCTGATACAGGAGGATTGCAGGTTTGTGGCCAGCCTCAGCAACTTATTAGCAAGGTCCTCTGTAACATAGACCCCAATTCAAAATTAACAATACAGCTGGGGAAAGTAGCTCAGATACAGAATATTTCTGGGTTCAGTCCCTAGTATCACATTAAAAAAAGAAGAAAGAAAACTAAAATTCTTTGGTTTCGTACTTGGAAAAAGTTTCAGACTACTTTCTGAGAATCGTTGCACCAAAAGATGATTGAAGAGTTTAGACGAGATGGGTACGGTGATTATTTTGATTGTTTGTGTTAATATAATGTATTATTTGGGGGGGGCATCCTGTTATTTCAGATCAACTGTCTCGCTTACACATGATCCTAAAGCCATTTATGCTGAGGAGAATCAAGAAAGATGTAGAGAATGAATTGTCTGATAAGGTAAGGAAAGAGAACTTCATATATTTAAGTCTCAGAAGGAATCAACTTATTGTTCCTTGGGGAAAATTCCTTGATATATATTTAGTTAAAGGGTAATTAGTGTGAGAGAAAACATTTAAACTTGAATGACTCAAAGACTTCAAATAAGTCACAAAATCAAGGAAAGTAACATTTTTTCTTTTACATTTACATATATATATATATATATATTTTTTTTTTTTTTTTTTTTTTTTTTGCGGTACTGGGGATCGAACCCAGGGGCATTCTACCTCTGAGCTATACCCCCTGCCCTATTTTTTATTCTTTATTCTGAAATAGGGTCTCACTAAGTTGCAGAGTGCCTCACTAGGTAGCTGAGGCTGGACGTGAACCCGGATCCTCCCAAATGCTGGGATTACAAGCGTGCACCACTATGCCCGGCTCTTTTATATTTTTATTAATGGAGAATTTGAAACTTTTGTGTTCATTTGTTTGTTTGTTTTTTGTTTATTTATTTATAATACTGAGGGTTGAACCCAGTGCATTCTACCTCTGAGCTCTACCTTTTGTCCTATTTTATTTTATTTTTTTAATTTGTTTTATTTTATTTTATTGTGGTACTGAGGATTGAAACCAGGGGCATTTTATGTCCAAGCTACATGCCCAGCCCTATTTTATTTTTTATTTGGAAACAGAGTCTCACTGAGTTACTGAGGCTGGCCTGGAACCTGTTATCCTTTTGTATCACTCTCCCAAGTGCTGGGATTACATGTGTGCAACTCCACACCCAGTTCTGTTTTATTTTGCAACAGAGTCTTGCTAAGTTGTTGAGGGCCTCGCTAGGATATTGAGGCTGGCTGTGAACCTGTTTATGGCCAGGTATTGTGGGGCACACCTGTAATCCCAGACAGGAGGATTGCTGTTCTGAGAACATCTTCAGCAATGTTGAGAGACTCTCAGCAACATAGTGAGACACAATTTCAAAAAGTAAACAAAAAAAGGGCTGGGGATGTAGCTTGCTCATGGGTTCAATCCCCAGTACCACAAAAAAAAAAAAAAATACATAACCATATACAATTATCACCCCTCCTAAAACTATAGTTCCATGACACTATCACCTATCCAGTCAGTCCTGAGATAACTCTAGTTGTCTTTCTGTCTGTCTGTATGTCTTTTTTAAGAGTTTGTTGAAATCAAGATATAAACAGGCCCATGCCTGGCATTTAGGTGATAGCTAACTCTGTGTGTGTGTGTGTGTGTGTGTGTGTGTTATTGGGGATTGAACTCTGGGACATTCTATGAGCTACACACCAGCCCTTTTATTTTTTATTTGGAAACAGAGTCTCGTTAGGTTGCTGAGAGTTTGCTACATTGCTGGCCTTGAACCTGGGATCCTCCTGTCTCATCATCTCCCAAGCACTGGAATTGTAGGCCTGTGCCACTGTGCCTGGCTGATATGTCTCTTATGTATCTTTTAATCAATTATTTTTTCCTTGCAATTCTGTGTGTGTGTGTGTGTGTGTGTGTGTGTGTGTTACTGGGAATTGAAACCAGAGGCATTCTACCTCTGAACTAAACCCCCAGCCCCACCTTACTTTTTATTTTGAAATGGTCTCGCTAAGTTGCTGTGGCTTGCTTTGAATCTTTGATCGTCTTGTTTCACTCTCCCAAGTAAATTACAGGTGTGCTTCACCATGCCTGGTTTCTCTTAGTCATATATATATATATATATATATATATATATATATATATTTTTTTTTTTTTTTTTTTTTTTTTTTTTTTTTTTTTTTTTTTTTTTTTTTTTTTCTATTTGTTTTTTT